>CAUDMG010004120.1:60000-77500 GCA_958450375.1 Homarus gammarus
CTTCTTGCACACTATGGCATGGTTGGTATCATAGGATGTTCCACGTGCACTAGGTGGGCATGGCTTAGAGCAGTGGCGTTTGGGAATTTTTGTTTATTGAGGTTGAAGTCCTTTGGTCTTATCAGTAAAGTTCTTAGCCAGTTTAAGGCGCCCACTTCCTGTGTTACGTTGACTTTTTTCTTCATGATCTCTGACAGTTGTTGGGTCAAGAGTTGAAGTTTTTCGCTTTGGGCATGCTGCCGTTCTGTCGTAATGGAACGTCGAATTTTGCATAGTTTGTTGCTTTCTACATCACTGACAGCATTTTGAGGTATTATGTATTCGGTGAGAGCTGCCTTAAGCTTGACAGAGTTGTGATGTTAAGTGGCTGCGAGATCCTCCCTGTCTCGGTGGTAGTGCAAGGAGTGGCCTCGCTACTGGGGTAAGGTAGTGGCTTTTCACGAGAGTTGGAAGATATTTGTTCCTGAGGGCTTCTTCTAGGGGATGAAAGAGATGCCCAATGTAAGGGATAGACAGGTGAAACTATGGGCAAGTTTCTTTACGCCATTTGCCTCTGTCTACCCAGCAGTAATTAGGAACCTGGATGTTAATCAATTTGCGTATCGTATTCCGGGGTAATGTTTAACCAGTGCAGTTGGCGAGTTATCCGGTCTTTTCGGACGATTTGTTGACACTGGGTCACTCAGCTCGTTGACTCAGGGTGTGGTTGTTGTGTTGGCGACAGCTTTTACACCTTAAACAAATTAATGCCAAGGTCTTGGGCCGGCCATCCTTGTCACACGAGAGGCAGCCATTAGAGGCATCAGGTAATTCCGACGATGCTTGACTCCCAAATGCCGCACGTGACTCAGTCTCAGTAATTTCCGGCAGAGTTTGTTTTTCTTTCACCTACTCGTTTAATTTTCCGTTTATGTATTCGGACTTGAAATCATTGAGGCCCATTACAAAACCTAGGTGTCTTTTGGCCGTTCTTTGCTTTTTTGACCTCACTTCTGTTGAACACCCCTATAGCTCGGTGATGGTATTCTGGTTTCACAATGAGGAAGATTTGCTGGAATTTGGGTGGTACCTGATTTAAGGACCTCATGATGTTACCAGGTTACCTCGTTCCCCTGAAGCAAAGCAACGCAGACCTGAGCAGAGAGAAGGACAGTCAACATCTCAACCAGGCTGTAGCGTAACTTCTGGGCTGATGCTTCTGTTTGGATAACACCTCGGCCAGTCTTGCATAGAAGCATCTTGTACTTGGTCCCATCTCACCAGAGGAGTGAAGCTGCCTTGATCAACATTCTGAATTCTCTTCCCTTAAGTCGTGTTCTTGTCATTCTTGTTCCACTTACTGATTGTTTTGATTACTCACTAATCCCTTCACTATTACGTTTATTTATCTATTTTATTCTGGTTACCGTCAGACTATTTTATTCAGTCGCAGAAGTTCCATCTCGTAGGCACAAGGTTAAACAAAACCTCGCTGGTTCTACATGATATAGTCAAACAAATCCATACTCCATTTGCTTCCATATGTCCCCTTTGCCTAGAGCATGAATTCAACTCCCTCTCATCCTGTTGTAACTTTGATATTTTCATCTGATTTGCACAAGACGATTTCTCCCAACTGAGGAAACCCCGTCGATATCGTCAAAGCGTTATTCTGCATTGTAATCCTCCCAGCTGAGATACAAAACACTTTCCCATCCTCACCCCCAGTATCTCGTCTCCCTTCCCACAGACAGATATCTATCCTGACTCATCCCTCCCTTCCCCTCCGTCACTCACTTCGAATTTAGAGTTCAGATTTCGAGGTTCAGAACTAATGTCGAAAGGTGATTGGTAAACGCTAAGTTGTAAACGCAGGAGTGGAGCCAAATGTACATTGTTTGTAAACCTGAACTATCCAATGTATATCCTATCTATCTATCATACAAACCTGACTTAAAAACAGCAGTGCAACACAGAACTTTCATATCTTGGGTTGCTTCACTTGAAATATAACAACAGTGGGAACATAGAGCCCTGAGGTACTCCGCTCGATTTATTTCTGAACACTTTCACTCACCTGTGCTGTTATTTTTTCCTTCACACAAATGATTTTCCTCTGATCATTATTCTTATCTTTCTTTCTTTCAACCCTTGCTTTATCACTCTATCTCAATCCTAGCTTTATCTCTAACAACCTTAGCTTTCTTTTTCTCACTCCTAGCTTTCTCTCTCTAGCTTCTCTCTTTAGTTCATATTTGGATGATAATAATGATACTAATATTTTCAACTCTTAACTTATCATCATCATTATCATCATCATCATCATCATCATCATCATCAGGAGGTGAGAAGTAGGAGGAGGTGAGAGGTAGGAGGAGGTGAGAGGTAGGAGGAGGTGAGAGGCAGGAGGAGGTGAGAGGCAGGAGGAGGTGAGAGGTAGGAGGAGGTGAGAGGTAGGAGGTGAGAGGTAGGAGGTGAGAGGTAGGAGGAGATGAGAGGTAGGAGCAGGTGAGAGGTAGGAGGAGGTGAGAGGTAGGAGGAGGTGAGAGGTAGGAGGAGGTGAGAGGTAGGAGGAGGTGAGAGGTAGGAGGAAGAGAGAGGTAGGAGGAGGTGAGAGGTAGGAGGAGGTGAGAGGTAGGAGGAGGTGAGAGGTAGGAGGAGGTGAGAGGTAGGAGCAGGTGGGAGGTAGGAGCAGGTGAGAGGTAGGAGCAGGTGAGAGGTAGGAGCAGGTGAGAGGTAGGAGGTGGTGAGAGGTAGTAGGAGGTGAGAGGTAGGAGGAGGTGAGAGGTAGGAGCAGGTGAGAGGTAGGAGCAGGTGAGAGGTAGGAGCAGGTGAGAGGTAGGAGGAGGTGAGAGGTAGGAGGAGGTGAGAGGTAGGAGGAGGTGAGAGGTAGGAGGAGGTGAGAGGTAGGAGGAGGTGAGAGGTAGAAGCAGGTGAGAGGTAGGAGGAGGTGAGAGGTAGGAGCAGGTGAGAGGTAGGAGGAGGTGAGAGGTAGGAGCAGGTGAGAGGTAGGAGCAGGTGAGAGGTAGGAGCAGGTGAGAGGTAGGAGCAGGTGAGAGGTAGGAGCAGGTGAGAGGTAGGAGGAGGTGAGAGGTAGGAGCAGGTGAGAGGTAGGAGCAGGTGAGAGGTAGGAGCAGGTGAGAGGTAGGAGCAGGTGAGAGGTAGGAGGAGGTGAGAGGTAGGAGGAGGTGAGAGGTAGGAGGAGGTGAGAGGTAGGAGGAAGTGAGAGGTAGGAGGAGGTGAGAGGTAGGAGCAGGTGAGAGGTAGGAGGAAGTGAGAGGTAGGAGGAGGTGAGAGGTAGGAGGAGGTGAGAGGTAGGAGGAGGTGAGAGGTAGGAGGAGGTGAGAGGTAGGAGGAGGTGAGAGGTAGGAGCAGGTGAGAGGTAGGAGCAGGTGAGAGGTAGGAGGTGGTGAGAGGTAGTAGGAGGTGAGAGGTAGGAGGAGGTGAGAGGTAGGAGGAGGTGAGAGGTAGGAGGAGGTGAGAGGTAGGAGGAAGTAGTAGTAGTAGTAGTAGTAGTGGTGGTGGTGGCAGACATTAAAGCACTACCTTACAACACTAAGGCGACACTTACACATACATACATATTTTTATTTATTTATTTTTTTACGGGAATTAGCCCACCCGCGCACAGGTCAAACGACCCTCAACGGGCCTGGGGGGGGGGGGGGGATAAGAACAGAATTCAATTAAAATAGAGAAGAAAAAGGTTATACTGTGTTAATCTACATCACGAAGATGCCGGAAAACCAGTTTTTTAAAGTGAGACAGATTGTATGAGTATGGAAACACAGAAGAAGGCAGAGCATTCCACAGTTTGGCTGTGTGAGGAAAGAAGGAGGTACTATAACGGGTTATTATAGTGTCACCGACATCCACCGAGAAACGGTGGGCACCGCGGGCAAGACGTGTGTTACGAGCCCACGGCCTTGCCGGCGGTACACAGGATGCCAAATCCACCGAACATTGCCCGTTAAAGTACCTGTAAAAGAGAGAGTGAAGCAACATTGTGGTGAAGAGAAAGGGAAGAGAGATTGTCAACTAAAGGAGGAGAGTTAATAAGACGAAATGCCTTTGATTCCACCCTATCTAACAGTTGGACAGAAGAAGAGCCACCCCAGATATGAGAACACTACTCCAAGTTAGGACGAATGAATCCCTTGTATACTTGAAGCAACATCTCAGGAGTGAAGTAGCTGCGGCATCTGTACAGCATTCCCAACTTTCGGGAGGCAGCTTTAGCAATGTTGAGGATGTGTGGCTTCATGACATATTACAGGAACTTACACTTATACATACATACATAGACACACACTTATACATACATACATACATACATGGCGACACTTACACTTATACATACATACATAGAGACACACTTATACATACATACATACATACATAGAGACACACTTATACATACATACATACATACATAGAGACACACTTATACAAACATACATACATACATAGAGACACACTTATACATACATACATGACTACACTTATACATACATACATACATACATACATGGCGACACTTACACTTATACCGTGTACATGAGGAATAGACAATATACTGGTAAGTAGTGAGGAAAAAGGGAGAGGAAAGTGGTAGGTGGCAACCCTCCACTGCCTCACTTTCACAGTGACGTAACTCCTCGATAAACATCGTGTGTGTGTGTGTGTGTGTGTGTGTGTGGCCGCATCTACCGTGATAAAAAGTAAACACTCATATTAACAGAACAAAGGTCACATTAACTCAAGATTAACTCCGCCAACTTATTTAACTTTAAGATTAACGCCTCGGATTAACTTAACCTCCAGAAACCTGATATTAACCTAACCTAACCTTATGCTTATCTAATCTAACATACCAATTAATAAACCTTAACCTAATCCCGAGAGAGTAGGTCAGGTCAGGTCAGGTCAGGTCAGGTCAGGTCAGGTTAGATAATCCTTACCGGAAAAGTGAATGCAATTTAATAAACACGTAACTCCAAATTCTTAATGACTCGAGCAATTTTATTTTTTACTTTTATTGTGTAGTGTTTAATAGAGAGGTTTAGTAGTAGTAGTAGTAATGAAGCACGAACACAAATATTCACCATACCTTTTAAGGAAGCTCGAAGTTATCTGTGTCACAGGACTGCCAACAGTATTACCTGAGCTAAACTCAGTGGTGCCAACCGCTGACTCAAGTGACCACAAGATTTTGTAACTTTTTACTCATTATCGTCTATTACTGCCACAACAACTAATAAAAATCGCTTTCGACATTCTCTGGGTGGATGTGAGCATTCTTTAGTATTCTTCCAGCCAAATAACACTTTCATTTACCGCATGAGCCGGATTTAGTAGGATTTGTAGGTCCGGGTTACATAATGGCGAAGGTAAACATTGAAGAGGATCACGGAGGTAATATGTGGATTATTTCCGTGTTGTGTTGTTATTATTATTATTAGTAGTAGTAGTAGTAATAGTAGTGGTATTAGTAGTAGTAGTAGTGGTAGTAGTAGTAGTAATGATGGTCGTACTAGTATAAGGGAAAGAGGCAAAAGTTAGGGGGAAGGAAGCCATAGTCAAGGCCAAACTCAACCACTCGAACAAGGTCGTGTGTTTATATCCTCTGGAGGTGAATTAGAGAACTTAACTCACGTAAGACACAAAACAAAGATGGCGACGAAACTGTTCTGAAACTCTACGTCAGTAATATACTACAGGACCTTCCAACACCATACAGTACCCCACTACACCATACAATACCTTCCAATACCATACAGTACCTCACTACACCATACAGTACCTCACTACACCATACAGTACCCCGCTACACCATACAGTACCTCACTACACCATACAGTACCTTCCAACACCATACAGTACCTCGCTACACCATACAGTACCTCACTACACCATACAGTACCTCTACACCATACAGTACCTCACTACACCATACAGTGCCTCACTACACCATACAGTACCTCACTACACCATACAGTACCCCACTACACCATACAGTACCTCACTACACCATACAGTACCCCACTACACCATGCAATACCTCACTACACCATACAGTACCTCACTACACCATACAGTACCCCACTACACCATACAGTACCTCACTACACCATACAGTACCTCACTATACCATACAGTACCTCACTACACCATACAGTACCCCACTACACCATACAGTACCTCACTACACCATACAGTACCCCACTACACCATACAGTACCTCACTACACCATACAGTACCTCAATACACCATACAGTACCTCACTACACCATACAGTACCCCCCACTACACCATACAGTACCTCACTACACCATACAGTACCTCACTACACCATACAGTACCTCACTACATCATACAGTACCCCACTACACCATACAGTACCTCACTACACCATACAGTACCTCACTACACCATACAGTACCTCAATACACCATACAGTACCCCACTACACCATACAGTACCTCACTACACCATACAGTACCTCAATACACCATACAGTACCTCACTACACCATACAGTACCCCCCACTACACCATACAATACCCCACTACACCATACAGTACCTCACTACACCATACAGTAGCTGATTGATCGTCATATTCGATTCCGATTGACAGGAGAGTAGTGTGTGTGTGTGTGTGTGCGTGTGCGTGTGCGTGTGTGTGTGTGTGTGTGTGTGTGTGTGTGTGTGTGTGGTGAAGAGTGAAGGTTCGGAGAGTGAAAGTAGTGTATATAGTTAAGTGACTTGAAGATTCTGTCGGTGAGAGGGAGGGAAGGAAGGAGTGTGGGAGGGAAGGAAGGAAGGAGGGAGGGAAGGAAGGAGTGTGGGAGGGAAGGAAGGAAGGAGTGTAGGAGGGAGGGAAGGAAGGAGTGTGGGAGGGAGGGAAGGAAGGAGTGTGGGAGGGAAGGAAGGAGTGTGAGAGGGAGGGAAGGAAGGAGTGTGGGAGGGAAGGAAGGAGTGTGGGAGGGAAGGAAGGAAGGAGTGTAGGAGGGAGGGAAGGAAGGAGTGTGGGAGGGAAGGAAGGAGTGTTGGAGGGAGGGAAGGAAGGAGTGTTGGAGGGAAGGAAGGAAGGAGTGTGGGAGGGAAGGAAGGAAGGAGGGAGGGAAGGAAGGAAGGAAAGAGTGTGGGAGGGAGGGAAGGAAGGAGTGTGGGAGGGAAGGAAGGAAGGAGTGTGGGAGGGAGGGAAGGAAGGAGTGTGGGAGGGAGGGAAGGAAGGAGTGTGGGAGGGAGGGAAGGAAGGAGTGTGGGAGGGAGGGAAGGAAGGAGTGTGGGAGGGAGGGAAGGAAGGAGTGTGGGAGGGAGGGAGGGACAAAAGGAGAGAAGGATTTAGGGTGTAAGGAAAGGAAGGAAGAGGAAAAGAAGGTTTAGTATTATTGTATGTATGTGTGTGTGTGTGTGTGTGTGTGTGTGTGTGTGTGTGTGTGTGTGTGTGTGTGCTGGCGTCACGAGTGAGGGTGTGGAGTGACGCAACACACTCTCGTTACACGCAAACTCTTGTGTCATGTTCATCCTACAGGCGAAGCAACTAAGATGCACGCAACACGCACACGCATATTCTACGGTCTCTGCATGCATAACTCACTCAAGCACAGTTCCTGATAATACACACTCAAACACACGCAAGTTTTAGGTTAACCTAACGTAACCTAACCAAGCTAACCCTAACGTAACCTAACGTAACCTAACCAAGCTTACCTAACAACAAAAATATAGAGGAAAGAAAGTGACTTAGCAATCAACACGCTCAACACACTCAACACACTCAACACACAATACGCTGAACACACTCAACACACAATATGCTGAACACACTCAACACACTCAACACACAATATGCTGAACACACTCAACACACTCAACACACAACACACAATATGCTGAACACACTCAACACACCCAACACACCCAACACATAACACACAATACACTCAACACGCAATACACTCAACACACTCAACACACAACACATACTACACACAACACACTCAACACGCAATACACTCAACACACTCAACACACTACACAGAACACACTCAACACACAACACACACTACACAGAACACACTCAACACACAACACACACTACACAGAACACACTCAACACACAACACACACTACACAGAACACACTCAACACACAACACACACTACACAGAACACACTCAACACACAACACACACTACACAGAACACACTCAACACACAACACACACTACACAGAACACACTCAACACACAACACACACTACACAGAACACACTCAACACACAACACACACTACACAGAACACACTCAACACACAACACACACTACACAGAACACACTCAACACACAACACACACTACACAGAACACACTCAACACACAACACACACTACACAGAACACACTCAACACACAACACACTCAGTTTGTCTTCACGTGTTAAATGTTATCATGAAATCACTTGATGACTGTCATTCTCACTGTCACTGTATTGTCACTGTCACTCACTGAATTGTAACACTGTCACTCTATTGTCACTGTCACTCACTGTATTGTCACTGTCACTCACTCTATTGTAACACTCTCACTGTATTGTCACTGTCACTCACTGTATTGTAACACTCTCACTCTATTGTCACTGTCACTCACTATATTGTAACACTGTCACCGTATTGTCACTGTATTGTCACTGCCACTCACTATTGTAACACTCACTGTATTGTCACTGCCACTCACTACATTGTAACACTGTCACTGTCACCATATTGTAACACTGTCACTCACTATTGTAACACTCACTGTATTGTCACTGTCACTCACTACGTTGTAACACTGTCACTATATTGTCACTGTCGCTATATTGTCAGTCACTTACTATATTATACTGTCACAACACTGTCACTGTCACGGACACTATATTGCCACTGTCATTTTATCGTTAATGTCATTATATCGCCACTGTTACTCACTATATTGTACTGTCACTGTATTGTTACTGTCACTGTATCGTTACTGTCACTGTACTGTTACTGTCACTGTATTATTACTGTCACTGTACTGTTACTGTCACTATATCGTTACTGTTACTATCATTGTCACTGTCCAAGTTTCTTTACGCCATTTGCCTCTGTCTACCCAGCAGTACTTGGGCACCTGGATGTTAATCGATTTGTTGATCGTGTTCCGGGGTAATGGTTAGCCAGTGCAGTTGGCGAGTTGTCCGGTCTTCTCGGAATATTCCTTGACACTGGTTCATGCAGCTCGTTAACTCAGGGTGTGTCAGGGTGTGGTTGTTGTGTTGGTGACAGCTTCTACACATTAAACACTGGGTCATGCAGCTCGTTAACTTAGGGTGTAGTTATTGTGTTGACGACAGCTTCTACACCTTAAACACTGGGTCATGCAGCTCGTTAACTCAGGGTGTGGTTGTTGTGTTAGCGACAGCTTCTACACCTTAAACACTGGGTCATGCAGCTCGTTAACTTAGGGTGTGGTTGTTGTGTTGGCGACAGCTTCTACACCTTAAACACTGGGTCATGCAGCTCGTTAACTCAGGGTGTGGTTGTTGTGTTAGCCACAGCTTCTACACCTTAAACACTGGGTCATGCAGCTCGTAAACTTAGGGTGTGGTTGTTGTGTTGGCGACAGCTTCTACACATTAAACACTGGGTCATGCAGCTCGTTAACTCAGGGTGTGGTTGTTGTGTTAGCCACAGCTTCTACACCTTAAACACTGGGTCATGCAGCTCGTTAACTTAGGGTGTAGTTATTGTGTTGACGACAGCTTCTACACCTTAAACACTGGGTCATGCAGCTCGTTAACTCAGGGTGTGGTTGTTGTGTTAGCCACAGCTTCTACACCTTAAACACTGGGTCATGCAGCTCGTTAACTCAGGGTGTAGTTATTGTGTTGACGACAGCTTCTACACCTTAAACACTGGGTCATGCAGCTCGTTAACTCAGGGTGTGGTTGTTGTGTTAGCGACAGCTTCTACACCTTAAACACTGGGTCATGCAGCTCGTTAACTCAGGGTGTGGTTGTTGTGTTGGCGACAGCTTCTACACCTTAAACACTGGGTCATGCAGCTCATTAACTCAGGGTGTGGTTGTTGTGTTGGTGACAGCTTCTACACCTTAAACACTGGGTCATGCAGCTCGTTAACTTAGGGTGTAGTTATTGTGTTGACGACAGCTTCTACACCTTAAACACTGGGTCATGCAGCTCGTTAACTCAGGGTGTGGTTGTTGTGTTGGTGACAGCTTCTACACCTTAAACACTGGGTCATGCAGCTCGTTAACTTAGGGTGTAGTTATTGTGTTGACGACAGCTTCTACACCTTAAACACTGGGTCATAAGAACACAAGAAAATAAGGAGTCTGTAATTGGCCGGTTGGCCTGTGCAATGTGTGCATGGCAGCTCCTGTCGGGAATTACTACCACTCTCTATCGTCCATGAATCTATCTAGCCTCCTTTTAAATCTTTCCAGCGTCCCAGCACTTACTACAAAGTTGCTAAGCTTGTTCCACTCGTCCACCACCCTATTTGTGAACCAGTTTCCTTTTATCTCCCTTCCTATTTCCCTGCTACGAGTCCTATCCTGCTCGGATATTATAAGAACTTTATCTATATCCCCTTTATTGATTCCTTTCACCCACTTAAATACTTCTATCATATCTCCCCGCACTCTTCGTCTTTCTAGGGAATGCAAGTTAAGTTTCTTTATCCTATCCTCATATGGAAGGTTTCTAAGTCCCGGAATCATTTTCGTCATTCTTCGCTGCACCGACTCTAGTGAATTGATGTCCATTCTATAATAAGGGTACCAGAACTGAACAGCATAATCGAGGTGCGACCTGACTAGCGCAAGATATAATTGCAATATGACCTCCGCACTCTTATTATTTACACTTCTAGATATAAAACCTAATATTCTGTTTGCTTTATTTCGAACATTAACGCACTGTTTTCTAGGCCGTAGGCTTCCAAGTACCCCTAAGTCTCTTTCACAAGTCGACTTCTCTAGGTTGATGTTGTTATGGCTGTATAAATTGACAATATTTGTTCTTCCAATATTAAGTACCCTGCACTTGCTGGTGTTGAATATTATTTGCCATTTTTCTGACCACTCCTGCAGTTCATTTGAATCCTCTTATAGTGCATTTGCATCCTGCCCTGAATTAATCTGCCGCCCTGTTTTGGTGTCATCCGCAAACTTGCTTATGTCACTGCTGATCCCAGTATCAAAATCGTTTATATAGATTATGATCAAGAGTGAGCCCAGTACTGACCCCTGGGGAACCCCACTGGTTACACGGCCCCACTCAGATTTAACACCATCTACGCTGACCCTCTGCGTTCTATCGGTGAGCCATGATTTTATCCAATTTAAAACTTTCCCCTCGATACCATGAGCCTTAACTTTTCTCAGAAGCCTCTGATACGGTACTCTGTCAAACGCTTTGCTAAAGTCTAAGTAAATAACATCGTAATTTTCGTCATCATCTACTACCTCATAGACTTTCCTAAAGAAAAACGTCAGAAGATTTGTTTGACAAGATTTTCCCTTTGTAAACCCATGTTGAGAGTCGTAGATTAATTTGTTTTTCTCTAAATGCGATCTGATGCTATCTGCTATAATTGATTCAAGAAATTTCCCCACTACTGACGTCAAACTAATCGGCCGGTAATGTGACGCTGATGGTCTGTCACCCTTTTTTAATATGGGTACTACATTTGCCTGTTTCCACAAGTCTGGTACAACTCCCGAGTCTAATGATTTTGTAAATAAATTAACGAGGGGTCCGCTAATCTATTCCTTAAACTCTTTCAAAACTCGAGGGAAAATTTCACCCAGCCCTGGGGATTTTGTCTTCTTTAGTTTATTTATCTTCTTAAGAACATCCTCGTTTCTGATAGTGATATTCTTTACTGTCTCTTCTATGTTTCCCTGAATATCAGTTCCACCTCTGGCATTTCCTCGTGAATTTTTTCTGTTAAAACTGATAAAAAGTAACTGTTTAATGCTTTGGTTATGTCTCACTATCATTGATCACTTCCCCTCTCTCTGAATTACCCCCCCCCCCTCCCCCTCTCCCCTACCCTCCTCCTCCTCTCCCCTACCCTCCTCCTCCTCTCCCCTACCCCTACCACCCCCCCCCCGTTCCCCTCCCCCTGAAACCGGTCTACTACAGGGAGGAAGGAGGGGTGGGGAGGGGAAGTGACCTCCACCCCCTTCCCTCATTCACAACTGGAAGGGGGGGGGGCGGACGGGGAATTAGCAGGTGTGGGGTGGTTAGCAGATCCTCTCCCTCTCTTCCGGCTTCCTTCTACTTTTCTCCCTCTTTTCTCTCCCTCCTTCCCCTCCCCTCCCTCCTCTTCCTTACCTCCCCCGCCCTTACAGGAAGTTGACATAAGCACTTTACGAAATAAACAATAGTGACGTCACCTTGGGTTTCCTGACGTCACATCCGGCCTTTAAATAACACGGCAGAGAAGGTCACTTTCATCACTTACGACGACAAATAACATCTTAAATAAACAAACAAAAACAAACAAGCAAGACAAATAAACAAACAACAGAAACAAATAATAGACTCACTGATAGACGTATAATAATAATAATTATAATGGTTGCCCCTCCTGTAACGAGGATGGCCAGCCCAAGGGCCACCTGGGTGTGAATTTGTTTATGGTGTAGAAGCTGTCGTCAACACAACAACCACACCCTGAGTTAACGAGCTGCATGACCCAGTGTTTAAGGTGTAGAAGCTGTCACCAACACAACAACCACACCCTGAGTTAACGAGCTGCATGACCCAGTGTTTAAGGTGTAGAAGCTGTCGTTAACACAACAACCACACCCTGAGTTAACGAGCTGCATGACCCAGTGTTTAAGGTGTAGAAGCTGTCACCAACACAACAACCACATCCTAAGTTAACGAGCTGCATGACCCAGTGTTTAAGGTGTAGAAGCTGTCACCAACACAACAACCACATCCTAAGTTAACGAGCTGCATGACCCAGTGTTTAAGGTGTAGAAGCTGTCGTTAACACAACAACCACACCCTGAGTTAACGAGTTGCATGACCCAGTGTTTAAGGTGTAGAAGCTGTCGCCAACACAACAACCACACCCTGAGTTAACGAGTTGCATGACCCAGTGTTTAAGGTGTAGAAGCTGTCACCAACACAACAACCACACCCTGAGTTAACGAGTTGCATGACCCAGTGTTTAAGGTGTAGAAGCTGTCACCAACACAACAACCACACCCTGAGTTAACGAGTTGCATGACCCAGTGTATCAGGTGTAGAAGCTGTCGCCAACACAACAACCACACCCTGAGTTAACGAGTTGCATGACCCAGTGTATCAGGTGTAGAAGCTGTCACCAACACAACAACCACACCCTGAGTTAACGAGTTGCATGACCCAGTGTTTAAGGTGTAGAAGCTGTCACCAACACAACAACCACACCCTGAGTTAACGAGCTGCATGAACAGACAGATATATAAAAATATATCTGTCTGTCTGTTAGTCTGTTTCTGTGGTGTCAAATCAAAGCGGTAGATAACAGTTATCGGTAAATAACAGTCAATAGTAAATAACAGTTAAGAGTCAATGGTAAATAACAGTTAACAGTCATCAACAGCAACAGTCAACAGTCAACAGTCAACGGTAAATAAAATGTTTAAACAACATTACAAGAACAATACAGCACATCTATAATACAGTCCTTGACCTGTATTGCTCTCATAGGATATTACAGAACTGTTAGGTGACGTTACAGAACTGTTGGGTGACGTTACAGAACTGTTAGGTGACGTTACAGAACTGTTGGGTGACGTTACAGAACTGTTAGGTGACGTTACAGAACTGTTAGGTGACGTTACAGAACTGTTAGGTGACGTTACAGAACTGTTAGGTGACGTTACAGAACTGTTAGGTGATGTTACAGAACTGTTAGGTGACGTTGCAACACTGCTAGGTGACGTTACAGCACTGTTATATGGTGTTACAACACTGTTACATGGTGCTACAGTGTTACAGTCTCCGATTTTCAAGAAGGGAGACAGGTCACTATCCTCTAACTACCGTCCAATCAGTTTAACATCAATTGTAGGCAAATTGCTGGAAGCATTAATTTCAAACTCTATTCTAAGTCTCCTGGAGAAGCACAAGTTGATCAATGATTCCCAGGTGGGCGTTCATGTCTGACTAATATATTAACATTCTTTCCAGTGGACAATGGGCACGATTACGATGTAGTATATCTCGATTTAAGCAAAGCCTTCGATAGAGTTCCTCACTAAAGACTAATACGAAAAAGTGGAGGCTCATGGCATTGGAGGAGAATTCTAAAATGGATTAGGGCGTGGTTACAGGACAGGAAACAGCGAGTGAGCATTAACAGCACTACATCCTATTGGAGTAACGTCACTAGTAGAGTGCCCCAAGGCTCAGTACTTGGACCATTATTATTTATTTTGTACATAAACGACACAGATATAGCAGTAAACAGCAACATAAGTAAATTTGCTGATGACACTAAAATAGGGCGTGTAATTAAATCTGACGTGGACTCCGCAAACCTACAGGAAGATCCAAATAACTTTTTCGAGTGATCTGAAAAAAAGAAGAAACTTTATGTGGACAAATGAAAAGTACTTAGTCTAGGAGATGTAAACAGAGAAACCAGATACCAGATGAAGAAAGTTGTTAAAAGAGAAATCCTACTGTGAGAAAGATTTAGGAGTAATGATAAGTAGGAATCTTAAGCCAAGTAAACAATGTGTATTTGCTCGTAACAAGGCTAATAAAGTACTTGGGTTCATACAAAGGAGTGTTGCAAGACTAGCGAGGTCATCCTAAAACTATATCTTGCGCTTGTGAGACCTCACCTGGATTATGTGGTTCAGTTCTGGTCACCGTACTACGGAATGGATATAGAATCCCCTATAGAAAGAATTCAGAGGAGAATGACGAGACTAATCCCAGGCATTAGGAACCTTGAGTACAGAGACAGGTTAAAGCATCTTAATATGCACTCCCTCGAGAGACGTAGAGTGAGGGGCGATATGATCGAGGTGTATAAACGGAAGTCAGGGCTAAACAAAGGTGATATAACAAAGGTACTTAACCTATCCAACCAGGAGCAAACTCGTAACAATGGTTTTAAATTAGACACATTTAGATTTAGGCGCGAGATAGGTAAACACTGGTTTGGAAATAGAGTAGTGGATGAGAGGAACAAGTTACCAAACATCATCATTAACTCGAATACGCTGAATAGCTTCAAACATAGGTTGGATGGGTATATGAGCGATAGAGGTTGGGTGTAAATGGGACTGCCCAGTATGGGCCAATAGGCCCGCTGCAGTTTCCTCCATTCTTATGTTCTCCCAGGCTCTCTTCTTGTCTCCCACTTGGCGGGAAATACTCACTCATGTCATTATTACAACAATTACATGGTGTTACAGCACTGTTACACGGTGTTACAGCACTGTTACACGGTGTTACAGCACTGTTACACGGTGTTACAGCACTGTTACACGGTGCTATGTAAACGCTGTACATTATGCAATTATGTTATTTGTATATTTGTATATCAATGTAAACATTGTATCAATGTAAACATATCAATGTAAACATTGTAACAATGTGAAGACTGTAACACTGGAAACAATGTTACAATGTAAACAATCCATCATGTTATGATACTTTAAAAATTGGTTAAGTGAGGCTAAAGTAAGTTAGGTTAGGTTAGGTGAGTGTAGGCTAAGTAGGTTAGGTTAGGTTAGGTGAGTGTAGGCTAAGTTAGGTTAGGTGAGTGTAGGTTAAGTTAGGTTAGGTACCCATTTACAGCTGAATGAACTGGTTAGATTAGTTTGGTTAAAACATATTTTTTGTCATCTCCGGAGCAGTTAACTAACCCCCACTAAACTTTTCTCTCACAGGTTGCTGGCGGTGGTGGCGGGCGTGGCGGTAACAGGGTTCTCGTGGGTGGGGGTGGCAGCAGGCGGGGTTGAACGGGTGCTCGACGTACACCTCACCCCTCATGAAGTACAGGCTGCGGTGCGTGAGGCGGTGCTTGTGGTCAGAGAACAGATAGAAGTGATAGAACCTCATGTCTTCCAGAGTGGTGAGTTGTCTCTCAAATATTATTATTATTATTAAGATTTAGGAGTAATGATAAGTAGGAACCTTAAGCCAAGTAAACAATGTGTTTTTGCTCGTAACAAGGCTAATAAAGTACTTGGGTTGATACAAAGGAGTGTTACAAGACTAGCGAGGTCATCCTAAAACTATATCTTGCGCTTGTGAGACCTCACTTGGATTACGCAGTTCAGTTCTGGTCACTGTATTACAGAATGGATATAGAATCCTTGGAAAGAATTCAGAGGAGAATGACAAGGCTAATCCCGGGCATTAGGAACCTTGAGTACAGAGACAGGTTAAAGCATCTTAATTTGCACTCCCTTGAGAGACGTAGAGCGAGGGGCGATATGATAGAGGTGTATAAATGGAAGTCAGGGCTAAACAAAGGTGATATAACAAAGGTACTTAACCTATCCAACCAGGAGCGAACTCGTAACAATGGTTTTAAATTAGAAACGTTTAGATTTAGGCGCGAGATAGGTAAACACTGGTTTGGAAATAGAGTAGTGGATGAGAGGAACAAGTTACCAAATATCATCATTAACTCGAATACGCTGGATAGCTTCAAACATAGGTTGGATGGGTATATGAGCGATAGGGGTTGGGTGTAAATGGGACTGCCCAGTATGGGCCAATAGGCCCGCTGCAGTTTCCTCCATTATGTTCTTATGTAATCACCCCACCCTTGCTAATCACCCCACACCTGCTAATCACCTCGTACCTACTATTCACCCCACCCTTGCTAACCACCCCACACCTGCTAATCACCCCACCTGTGCTAATCACCCCACCTCTGCTAATCACCTCACACCCACTAATCACCCCACACCCACTAATCACCCCACACCCACTAATCACCCCACATCCACTAATGACCCCACACCCTCTAATCACCCCACACCCGCTAATCACCCCACACCCACTAATCACCCCATACCCGCTAATCACTCCACACCTGCTAATCACCCACACCCGTTAATCACCCCACACCCGCTAATCACCCCACATCCACTAATCACCCCACATCCACCAATCACCCCATACCCGCTAATCACTCCACACCTGCTAATCACCCACATCCGTTAATCACCCCACACCCGCTAACCACCCCACACCCACTAATCACCCCACACCCACTAACCACCCCACACCCGCTAATCACCCCACACCCTCTAATCACCCCACATCTTCACCCAACAGGAGGGAAGCTGGGCCCTGATTCACCCGCCTACCACTACTATACTCTAATGGCCGGGACGGAGCGGACACGAACTATCGCCGCTGTGGCTCTTATCTCCCAGACGGCCACCCACATCCTCGCTGTCAGGTGCGTGACTCTGTTGGACACGGTTAAGATGTGGG
>CAUDMG010004120.1:82500-207500 GCA_958450375.1 Homarus gammarus
CACTACCTAAGTCCAGTACTGTGTCTGGCTCCTCACTTCTTTGTGTACTGTCCCTAGTGTATGGTCCCGGGTCATTGTCACCACACACACACACACTGTACATACATACATACATACATACATACATGACGTACGTACAACTTCCGCTTTTGGATGTGTATAGTTGGTTACTGTGAGAAAGAGGAAGAGAGGGAGGGATTCCCGTAGGAAGGGAGGAAGGAAGGGATGTAGGAAATGAGGAAGGGAGGGACGTAGAGAGGGAGGGAAGAAATGAGGAAGGGAGGGATGTAAAGAGGGAGGGAAGAAATGAGGAAGGGAGGGACGTAGAGAGGGAGGGACGTAGAGAGGGAGGGAAGAAATGAGGAAGGGAGGGACGTAGAGAGGGAGGGAAGAAATGAGGAAGGGAGGGACGTAGAGAGGGAGGGAAGAAATGAGGAAGGGAGGGATGTAAAGAGGGAGGGAAGAAATGAGGAAGGGAGGGACGTAGAGAGGGAGGGAAGAAATGAGGAAGGGAGGGACGTAGAGAGGGAGGGAAGAAATGAGGAAGGGAGGGATGTAAAGAGGGAGGGAAGAAATGAGGAAGGGAGGGATGTAAAGAGGGAGGGAAGAAATGAGGAAGGGAGGGACGTAGAGAGGGAGGGAGGGAGGGATTATGGCCCTTGTAGCCACTACAGACAATGCAGTCAGTCATGTTGGGTGTCAGAGACAGACACCTCCATGACCGTGACACTGTAGCCAACATGATTGTCAAGCACGCCCAAGAGGAGGATGTTCTGCTTTCAAGCAATACTCTAACAATGCTCACGCCACCACAATCTGCCCATCCCAGAACTGTTCAGGGCAACATCCTCATTCACTGTTAACTGCATTGAGCAATCTGGAATCAACTGACCTAGACTCACAAACCCTGACTACAGCAATCTCAGAGGAGACAACGGTAATCTCGGGTGTGGATACACAAGTACCCACATGAAAAAGCTGCTTTACAACTTTCTTAACTGCAGAAATGCCAGATTGAGGGTGGGACAACACACAGGAGAGACCTTCCCACTCATGAGCGGAGTCCCTCAGGGCAGCGTCCTCTCCCCCACCCTATATATCATCTACACAAGTGACACCCCGCCTCCTACTAGAACAGGAAACGAAGATATTATGTATGCAGTTGACATCACTCAAATAACAACACATCGAGGAAAATCACGAGCGTTACAGGTCGACAATACTAGACGAGAAATAGAATGGGTAAATAATTACGAAAAGTAATGGAAAATCCAAACCAGTCTCCCGAAATTCACAGTGATTCCCTTATGTAGAAAGAAAACCCATCCATTAGTAACCAAGAATGCCTGGATAGACTACAGAAGCAGAAGCATCCTCCTGGGCCTGAATATATCCACGACAGGTTACTCCCATCATGTCCACACCAGGAAGGAAAAGGCAAGAAGAGAGCTGAGAAAACTATACCGCTTTAAAGAGCTTCCTGAGAAAATAAAACTCCGCCTGGTGACATCATTTATCACACCGATATTAACTTACCCAGCAGTACCTCTTCATACTATGAGCACCACTCAAATATTAAAATTACAGGTGGTCCAAAATGAAGCCCTGAGATTCGTCATAGGTGAAAGATACCCCTTCACCAGAACCACAGCCGAGACACATAGAGACCTGAGAATAAAACCCATCAACCAGCAGCTGCACACCCTGGCCAGCAGAGCCTGGCAAAAGATAGAACGATCAGAGCAAGAACTCCTTCAAAGACTCCCACCAGACAACAACAACAACTATACATGGTTCCCAAAAAGTTACCAAATCTTAAAAGGTCCATTACCACCCCCCGATCTATAAGGCCAGGCAATAGACAACCTCCCTAGACCAACATCCGCCAGTAGGGTCGGCGGAATATGAAATAAGGCCCTTAAAACACCCATGGGTAGGCTGTCTAGTGCCTGTACCGACAGACAATAACTAACCCATGACACAACCCTAACACACTATTAGCTTAGCTAGGCGGTCAGCCCGCCCTCTCTTACCTCCTCCTAAATTTTTTCAATTTTCGAACTATAACTTCCTCTACCTCTACTCTTCTTTCTCTACAAAAAATGGGAATGTAGGAAGGGGGGGGGAGGAAGGGAGGGGGGAATGTAGAGAGGGAGGGACGAAATGAGGAAGGGAGGGACGAAATGAGGAAGGGAGGGGGGAATGTAGGAAGGGAAAAAAGATTAGGTAGATGAAAGAGAAATAGGTAACACGTGATAGGTAAGAATCAAAACAGTAAGTAAGAAGAAAAGGCACTTTGCTATCCTGAATAGGCTATGGCAATAACCTCACCAAGTAGTTCTAAGACACTCCCCTACGCCCTAACCCAAAGGGCCTAACCCATAGTTTCTATTAATTGAAACTCATGAACCTTTTGTAGTACCAGTGTGAACGTTTGTCAGGTACAGTAACACACACACACACACACACACACACACACGTTGCTCCAGTAAGTCGGACTGTCCTTCATTACGTAACAACTTAAGGAATATTTTCATCGGAAAACACAAACCTAACCTAACCTACGCCACCCCCCTTCCCCTCGAAGTGTGGAGCAGTGTATATTGTTTGCTATCGTGTGTCTTGTAATATAATGTAGTAATAATAATAATAATAATAACCTAACCCCTCTCTCTCTGTCTGTGGCTTCAACAGACATAATCTCACAGTCGGGCAAGTGTCACTGGTCTTGCCCCAACACGACACCATGAAGACTGTACTGGCCGACTCTTGCCCTACCCCGTTACCACCGTCCTCCTGCCCGCCTTCACGCTACAGGACTATAGATGGCACGTGTAATAACCCCGACCAGCCAAGATGGGGCGCTGTCAACACTCCTTATTTAAGATTGCTTCCTGCCTGGTATGCTGACGGTAAGTGCTGTAGTTTTTATAAGTTGTTTTGTAATTGGTGTAATGTTTTATCTACTTAGAAAAGGTATCTACTCACAAAACATATCTACTTATCTACTTAAACAGTTTATTTACTTATTTATCTGCTTATAAATATCACATACATAAGCAACTCGATCGTCACTTGTCTAATTCCATGATCGTCTTTTGTTTCCATGGTTACAAAATCCACACACCATTAAAGGCTTTTCTCGGTCTTATAATTTACGGCGGTGACGTAACAGCAGCGGTGATGACACAAAAGGCAATTTTTTCCAACCAATCATGACACTCTCTCACGTTTGGCGATGACGTCACCCTCGGTTAGCTCCGCCTATATTTTCATTCCGGAAGACTGTGATTGACGGATCTGCTGGCGACAATTATGACGTCATTCTTGTCTATCCACGCCTACTTGATCACTTGAATGACGTGATTGGTACGTCTGGCGACACTCACTGCGATGACGTCACATGTTTGTAGCCACACTCCTTGAATGACTTGATTGTTGTTGTCGTCTTACCAAACAGGATGTGAAGACTTAAGTGTGTTAGTCTGTCTCTCTAATATTTCGCCAGATGAAGAAATAAACATTCGTCAATAAATTACACACAGGTATACAAAGAATATACCTAGACACTACAGGTATACAAACAATATACCTAGACACTACAGGTATACAAACAATATACCTAGACACTACAGGTATACAAACAATATACCTAGACACTACAGGTATACAAACAATATACCTAGACACTACAGGTATACAAACAATATACCTAGACACTACAGGTATACAAACAATATACCTAGACACTACAGGTATACAAACAATATACCTAGACACTACAGGTATACAAACAATATACCTAGACACTACAGGTATACAAACAATATACCTAGACACTACAGGTATACAAACAATATACCTAGACACTACAGGTATACAAACAATATACCTAGACACTACAGGTATACAAACAATATACCTAGACACTACAGGTATACAAACAATATACCTAGACACTACAGGTATACAAACAATATACCTAGACACTACAGGTATACAAACAATATACCTAGACACTACAGGTATACAAACAATATACCTAGACACTACAGGTATACAAACAATATACCTAGACAGTACAGGTATATAAACATTAATTTCACAAGAAACCACAAATGTTTTATATCCGCTATAAATATTATTATAAAGGCGAGATTATATGTGATTTATGTAGGGAATGGCGAGCTTTTGTTATGAGTGTGAAAGTTTTGGCGGGAAGGTGGTAATGTTTTGATACTTTTGGCGGGAAGATTGTAATTATTTTATATTTTTGATAATTTTTTTTTTTACTTTTTTGTCTCTCTCTCTCTCTCTCTCTCTCTCTCTCTCTCTCTCTCTCTCTCTCTCTCTCTCACGGTTTTTGTTTTAAACTTGACATGTTTCTTAATTTTTAGATTTGCAATATCTTTATTTGTTGTTTTGAAAGAAGGCGATATGACTTAATATAACCTAACCTAACTTAAAACTAACCTAACCCAACTTAAAACTAACCTAACCCAACTTAAAACTAACCTATCCTAATCTAAACTAGCCTAACCTAGCCCAACTTAAAACTAACCTAACCCAACTTAAAACTAACCTATCCTAATCTAAACTAGCCTAACCTAGCCCAACTTAAAACTAACCTAACCCAACTTAAAACTAACCTATCCTAATCTAAACTAACCTAACCTAGCCCAACTTAAAACTAATCTAACCCAACTTAAAACTAACCTATCCTAACCTAAACTAACCTAACCTAGCCCAACTTAAAACTAACCTAACCCAACTTAAAACTAACCTATCCTAATCTAAACTAACCTAACCTAACCCAACTTAAAACTAACCTAACCCAACTTAAAACTAACCTAACCTAACCTAACTTAAGCTAAACTAACCTGACCTAACTTAACCTAACCTAAAAAAAAGTTATGTTATTTAAAGTTTGTTCAGATAGCTGGTGAAGAATAAGTGACCTTGTTCGTGGTAATCATCCAACACTGAGAAGCATCACCCAGCAACATGACGACGGCCTTCACACACCAGGAACCCCCATGGTCCTCTCTCTCTCTCTCTCTCTCTCTCTCTCTCTCTCTCTCTCTCGGGTCACGGGGGACACATGACGTCAGATACTTCAAGCAAGGCCGACCAATGTTAAAATAAGTACCACGAACAGCAAATGCGAGCCATGTCAGAGGACTACCACAACAAGTCCCCAAAAAAGTACATAAAAAATACTTTAAACTTAACTATAATACCTTAAATACCTGTACTTATAATAGCTTAACTTAGCCTTAAATTTCCTAGGCCTAACTTAAAACAGCCTTACCGACAATAACAGCACATATTAATAAACCAAAACGAAATTATTCACTTACCTTGAAAACTAACCTAACCTTAACCAGATTAACCTTAACCTAACCTCATCTAGATTAACCTTAACCTAACCTCAACTAGATTAACCTTACCTAAATTAACCTAACCTCAACTAGATTAACCTTAACCTAACCTCAGCTAGATTAACCTTAACCTAACCTCAACTAGATTAACCTTACCTAACCAGATTAACCTTAACCTAACCTCAACTAGATTAACCTTAACCTAACCTCATCTAGATTAACCTTAACCTAACCTCAACTAGATTAACCTTAACCTAACCTCAACTAGATTAACCTTACCTAACCAGATTAACCTTAACCTAACCTCAACTAGATTAACCTTAACCTAACCTCAGCCAGATTAACCTTACCTAAATTAACCTAACCTCAACTAGATTAACCTTAACCTAACCTCAGCTAGATTAACCTTAACCTAACCTCAACTAGATTAACCTTAACCTAACCTCAACTAGATTAACCTTACCTAACCAGATTAACCTTAACCTAACCTCAACTAGATTAACCTTAACCTAACTTCAACTAGATTAACCTTAACCTAACTTCAACTAGATTAACCTTAGCCTAACCTCAACTAGATTAACCTTAACCTAACCTCAACTAGATTAACCTTACCTAACCTTAACCTAACCTCAACCAGATTAACCTTGACCTAACCTCAACCAGATTAACCTTAACCTAACCTCAGCCAGATTAACCTTACCTAACCTTAACCTAACCTCAACCAGATTAACCTTAACCTAACCTCAACCAGATTAACCTTACCTAAATTAACCTAACCTCAACTAGATTAACCTTAACCTAACATCAGCTAGATTAACCTTAACCTAACCTCAACTAGATTAACCTTAACCTAACCTCAACTAGATTAACCTTACCTAACCAGATTAACCTTAACCTAACCTCATCTAGATTAACCTTAACCTAACCTCATCTAGATTAACCTTAACCTAACCTCAACTAGATTAACCTTAACCTAACCTCAACTAGATTAACCTTACCTAACCAGATTAACCTTAACCTAACCTCAACTAGATTAACCTTAACCTAACCTCAGCCAGATTAACCTTACCTAAATTAACCTAACCTCAACTAGATTAACCTTAACCTAACCTCAGCTAGATTAACCTTAACCTAACCTCAACTAGATTAACCTTAACCTAACCTCAACTAGATTAACCTTACCTAACCAGATTAACCTTAACCTAACCTCAACTAGATTAACCTTAACCTAACTTCAACTAGATTAACCTTAACCTAACTTCAACTAGATTAACCTTAACCTAACCTCAACTAGATTAACCTTAACCTAACCTCAACTAGATTAACCTTACCTAACCTTAACCTAACCTCAACCAGATTAACCTTGACCTAACCTCAACCAGATTAACCTTAACCTAACCTCAGCCAGATTAACCTTACCTAACCTTAACCTAACCTCAACCAGATTAACCTTAACCTAACCTCAACCAGATTAACCTTACCTAACCTTAACCTAACCTCAACTAGATTAACCTTGACCTAACTTAACCTAAAAATATAACCACTGTAACTTCACTGAAAACAGTTAACCCTCAGAAGTGAACCTTGAAGCACGAACACACTTTCTTACCCAAGGACGAGCTGCTGTTACCTCATCCACGTTAACAAAGTGTGACGTCACCTATATAAACAAAGTGTGACGTCACCCATATAAACAAAGTGTGATGTCACCTATATAAACAAAGTGTGACGTCACCCATATAAACAAATTGTGACGTCACCCATATAAACAGTGACGTCATCCATACAAACAAACACTAGTGTATTTGATATTACTGAACAGATAAACGAGACGGAAATTATTGTGTACCTTAAGAATTCCTTATATTAAGTGTTAGCATAACTACTTTTACTGTTCATACTACTACTACTACTATTACTACTACTACTACTTTTTTTTTTTTTTTTTTTTTTTTTAACGTGGCCTCCAGCCTCCCCCAATAGCCACACCTTCGCCACCATTTATTTACCTTAATATTAAATATCCCAATAGGTGTGGACCTTCGCCGCCATTTTACTACCTTAAAACTAAATATCCTAATACATAAGTAGTTATCCTGGCTGTGTTAGTTGAGCCTCAGATCTGTGCGGCATTCAGTGACTGTTGCTTCGTGGTCAATATCTGTAGCTGTTGTCGGCTTTGGGGCTGAAGCTCTCGTTCCCCTGAGGCAGAGCAAAGCAGACCTAAGGAGAGAGAAGGACAGTAAACATCTCAACCAGGCTGTAACATAACTTCTGGGCTGCTGCTTCTGTTCGGATAACACCTCGGCGAGTATTATATAGAGACATCTTGCACTTGGTCCCATCCCACCAGAGGTTGTGAACACTAGAGGAGTGAAGCTGCCTTGATCAACGTTCAGAATTCTCTCCCCGTATGCCCTGATCTTGTCGTTCTTGTTCCTCCTGTGTACAGCATCGAGAGCTAGGTTACGGTGACATGCGGCCATGGGATCGAATATCTTGACGTCAAAGAAAGCTCGCTGTCCCCTTATCCAGAATCCTCGAGCGCTGACGTCCATACCGGCCACTACTACTACTACTACTACTACTACTAATCTCATTGTCAAAATATTCAGGGAATACGTTCAGATTCATATTTCTTCTCCATAACTTACATTATAAATATACTCAATGGTAATATAACGCAGTTGCTATTATAAGAAGGTCGCAATAGTCGCCATGAATTAATAACAACACTGACCCAGGTATTGGCTTTATCACTGTTATTATATAATACCCCAAACTACGCTTGGTAATATTGACACTGTGTGAACCGGCCGCATTGAAGATGGTGGTTCATGGCGTAGGGAAGGAACATTAAGAACATAAGAATGGAGGAAACTGCAGCGGGCCTATTGGCCCTTACTGGGCAGTCCCATTTACACCCAACCTCTATCGCTCATATATCCATCCAACCTACTGTATGTTTGAAGCTATCCAGCGTATTCGAGTTAATGATGATATTTGGTAACTTGTTCCCCTCATCCACTACTCTGTTTCCAAACCAGTGTTTACCTATTTCGCGCCTAAATCTAAATTTGTCTAATTTAAAACCATTGTTAAGAGTTCGCTCCTGGTTGGATAGTTTGAGTACCTTTGTAATGTCCCCTTTGTTTAGCCCTGTCTTCCATTTATACACCTCTATCAGGTCGCCCCTCGCTCTACGTCTCTCGAGGGAGTGCAAATTAAGATGCTTTAACCTGTCTCTGTACTCAAGGTTCCTAATGCCCGGGATTAGTCTTGTCATTCTCCTCTGAATTCTTTCCAAGGATTCTATATCCATTCTGTAATACGGTGACCAGAACTGAACTGCGTAATCCAGGTGTGGTCTCACAAGTGCAAGATACAGTTTTAGGATGACCTCGCTAATCTTGTAACTAACACTCCTTTGTATGAACCCAAGTACTTTATTAGCCTTGTTAAGAAGCTCCTCGCTCCTACACCGGCCAATATCATTGCCTCCTGCACTGAGGCAGATAATGGGTTTGTTCCCATTACCAGACAAGATATTGTCCATCCTCTCAATTATATCCCCCACCCCAGCTCCTGGCAAACACACCCTCATCCTATTTTTGTTTTTACCACAAAAAGCCCTGTCCATGTACCTTACCTGTGAGTCACCAACAATTAAAGTTTTTATACCTTCCTTGTCAGCTCTGTCCCTGACTGTACTAACGTCCAATTCATCTCTCAAGGGACTGAAGGAGTTGGTACACTTAGCTGTTGATGTCGTTGTTGACGCTCTTGTGTGTTTTTTCATCACCAGTTTGGTCTTCCCTCTCCTCACAACCTTCCACTCGCCTGAGTACTCGTCAGACACGGGCTT
This sequence comes from Homarus gammarus, assembly GCA_958450375.1. Classification (NCBI taxonomy): domain Eukaryota; kingdom Metazoa; phylum Arthropoda; class Malacostraca; order Decapoda; family Nephropidae; genus Homarus; species Homarus gammarus. Next base: position 91,747 of record CAUDMG010004120.1, read on the forward strand.
TCCTTGTCTCGCCTCTTCTTTCATCCTCGCCATTTCTTCCTTTAATTTCAGGTTCTCCATCTTGGCCCTCTCTAATTCGTCCTTAGCCCTCTCCAGCTTGGCCAACAAGCTCATACACCCCAGCCTACACATAGCACTGGCCATATCTGATAATTATCCCTCGGGAGCTAGCCCTGCTGTGACCTTTCCCCTAGTGAGGTCAGAACACAACAGCTGTACTCAGTCACTCAGCCTGTTCACCAGGACTCACCGTGTGCTCGTGGCAGTATTTTCCACAAGAAATACCTTAAAGAAAATCAATCAGTATTAAATTTTATGTAAAGGGAACCTAACCTATTGTTATCCTAATCTAACCTCACCTTACCTATTGTTATCCTAATCTAACCTCACCTAACTTATTGTTACCCTAATCTAACCTCACCTAGCCTATTGTTACCCTAATCTAACCTCACCTAACCTATTGTATAATGAGGTTAAATACCATATGAAGAGGTAAGGTAGGAGTTTATAGTAGTAGAGTGAGGGAGGTAGGTAGCGTGACCCGAGGGTGTGAAGATATATTAACACAGGCTCAGTACAAGTGTAGTATATAAACCACCAATGCGTGTTACACCTTTATTTTACTAGTTCAACAGGGGGGGGGGAGGTTAATGGAGCTTCTTACACAATATATAATAGACTATGATATATTCCTATTACCTAACAAGTAAAATAGGCACTAAGTCGACCGTTGGGGAGGTTCGGGATGACCGCATTACTACCGTCTACACAGCCAACACGATGAGAGGGTAGCACACCGTCGATGGACCAGGCTGAGACCTCGCTACACATAGTGAAGATTTCTTGGATGATACGACGAGTGGGACTGGGGACGTGTGTTGCTGACCCTTCACTGTTATAAGAATAATCCTGTAGAATTTTTTTTTTGTAGGAATATTACCTACGCGGACCTAAGCTAAAATGCTGGTCCACCCACTGCTAGGATAAAACGGGCCTTATATTGAAGATCCCAAGCCGACAGATGACCTCTCTTAACACTAAACTGGGTGTGTCTAGACCCGCTGTTTGGTCAGGTAGCAGAAATACTGGGTGGGTAGTAAGTAGCTCCTTGAATTAACAAGGTCATGACCCTGGGTTAAGCTAATTGCGTGGCTGTGAGAATTATTGTTCCCTTTGTGACCTTGACCTCCTTTGGGTCAGGTCTGCATCTCACCTCAATCACTGTAGGGTGAGTCACTTACGAGGGTGAGCAGGTAGTCCCCTGGTTACTGCTCAGTCTATGTTATTCTACTGGCCTGGGTGCTTTGGTCTGATAGATAAACATTATAATTGTTAACCTAACCTAACCTACCACAACTACCACCATCAACATACTACCACAACTACCACCATCAGTCACCATTAACATACTACCACAACTACCACCATCAACATACTACCACAACTACCACCATCAGACACCATCAACATACTACCACAACTACCACCATCAGACACCATCACAGAGGCAGGTAACAGCTTCCTACCAGTCACAACATTTAACATTTTCACTCATATCACTGACCTCAAGTTTCCTAAGGCACTGCTAACTGACTGGGTAATAAGATGATGATGATAATGACCCGTTATCACCATCACAATAATAACGCAGTAATAACGCTTAATATACGAGACTGGAGAACTGTACATAGAAGGAAGACATTTTTCTTACTTATCATATGCTTCCAAGTGCGATCTTTCAGTCAATATTTATCTCTTCAATAACTCAAATCTCCGCGTTAATTTTTGTTTTAATTGTAATAAATATTGGTGTTTTTTTTTTTATTTGCGTGTTATGTTACTCAGTCAATACAGTACATATATATGAAAATCAAGCTCGCGTTAAGGGGTAGCTGGGTGGGTTGGTTCCATGTTGTCACGTAAACTTAAGCAACAGTGACCCACATCAGGGCCTGGGGCGAAATAATAATAATGATAATAATAATTCATAAAAATAAAAATATAAAATAATAAAATAATAACTAAAATAATAATAATAGTAATAATAAAGGACCATAGGTAAATAAAATAATAGTGAGAAACAATATACGTATGTTGTGTTGTTATATAAGAGAAACAATTGAACCCTACAATTGTGTGTAAATGAGAGAGAAAGACAGATGAGTAACCTGGGACTAAGTTTGGAACAAGAACAATGACTTTGATTGGGTGATTCAATACGTTATTTTCGTTAAATTAAGCCACAATTAACCGTTATAAATATAAAAAGTACTCTAACGCATAAATGCAGCAAAGACATGAAACCTACACCAATATGCAGTACATAATAAAAAATAGTCCAACTTTAACATTAACCAAATAAGAGACGAGGGTGACAGCGACCTTGTGTTGTGGGAGAATGAGTCGACTACCGCGTTATTATTGGTCATTTATGAGTGAGGGAAGTGAACCATTACAGCCACTGTGTCTTGCTGTAATGTTATGTAATGACTTGTACAGTAAGAACTATAATGTGTAGTAAGAATAATGGTATTTGTGAGAGCATATTATTATTATTATTATTATTATTATTATTATTATTATTATTATTATTATTATTATTGTTATTATTATTATTATTATTATTATTATTATTATTATTATTTATTATTGTTATTATTATTATTATTATTATTATTATTATTATTTATTATTATTATTAAACTGACATATACAACTACCACAACCATAACTACAACCCTTACTCTCCTCAACATAAACCACCACCACAACCACCACTACAACCACCACCACAACCACCACTACAACAACCACCACCACCTCTACAACCACCACTACAACCACCACCTCTACAACCACAACTACAACCACCACCACTACAACCACCACCACCACCTCTACAACCACCACCACCACCTCTACAACCACAACTACAACCACCACCACCACCTCTACAACCACAACTACAACCACCACCACCACCTCTACAACCACCACTACAACCACCACAACAACCACCACTACAACCACCACAACAACCACCACTACAACCACCACAACAACCACCACAACAACCACCACAACAACCACCACCACCACCACCACCTCTACAACCACAACTACAACCACAACCACCACCACCTCTACAACCACAACTACAACCACTACAACCTTTACCCTCCACAGGTGTCTCCTCCCCCCGTGTGTCTTTGGCCGGACGAGCACTGCCTCCAGCCTCTCTTGTTTCTCAAGCCGCCCACGCTGGTCATATCCACACTCACGCCCACGTGTCTCTCCTGGCCTCTGTGTGGGGTCAGTACCTCGCCCATGACCTCTCCCGACCTCTGGTAGCTGAAGGAGTGAGAGGGGAAAAGGTAAGGTTAGGTTAGGTTAGGTTAATTAATTTTAAGCTTGTTATTGTGATAATTTAAGCTTAGGTTAGGTCAATTTATTTTAAGCTTGTGATTGTAATAATTTAAGGTTGTTAGTTGTAGTATTTTAAGGTCATGGATTCCAAATATGTGTCATAACGTCACAACTCACAGCTGGTTGTAAAACGAACACTATGTTGACAGGTGAAGTGTTGTGGACTGACGGAGAAACACCCTGAATGTTTCCCAATAGTGGACGGTGAACTGTGCTGGGAGTACGCTAGGACTGCCCCTGCTACCACCACTGACTGTGCTCTGGGTAACTATCTATCTCTCTCTCTCTCTCTCTCTCTCTCTCTCTCTCTCTCTCTCTCTCTCCATCAAGTTCCACCTCTACACATCTACTATTGTTCCATCATCACGTTCCCTCACACCTACTACTGTTCCATCATCACGTTCCCTCACACCTACTACTGTTCCATCATCACGTTCCCTCACACCTGCTACTGTTCCATCATCACGTTCCCTCACACCTACTACTGTTCCATCATCACGTTCCCTCACACCTACTACTGTTCCATCATCACGTTCCCTCACACCTACTACTGTTCCATCATCACGTTCCCTCACACCTGCTACTGTTCCATCATCACGTTCCCTCACACCTACTACTGTTCCATCATCACGTTCCCTCACACCTGCTACTGTTCCATCATCACGTTCCCTCACACCTGCTACTGTTCCATCATCACGTTCCCTCACACCTACTACTGTTCCATCATCACGTTCCCTCACACCTAATACTGTTCCATCATCACGTTCCCTCACACCTACTACTGTTCCATCATCACGTTCCCTCACACCTAATACTGTTACATCATCACGTTCCCTCACACCTAATACTGTTCCATCATCACGTTCCCACACACCTACTACTGTTCAGTCATCACGTTCCCTCACACCTACTACTGTTCCATCATTACGTTCCCTCACACCTACTCCTGTTCCATCATCACGTTCCCTCACACCTACTACTGTTCCATCATCACGTTCCCTCACACCTACTACTGTTCCATCATCACGTTCCCTCACACCTAATACTGTTCCATCATCACGTTCCCTCACACCTGCTATTGTTCCATCATCACGTTCCCTCACACCTTCTACTGTTCCATCATCACGTTCCCTCACACCTGCAGGAGTTCGGGAACAACTGAACGGCGCCACGTCGTTCCTGGATGGGTCGGGATTGTATGGGTCAACTAAGAGAGAATCAGACTCATTACGACTCTTTGAGAATGGTCACCTGAAGACCCAAGCGGACTGGTTGCTGCCACGAGCAACCTCACACACCTGCAAAGACGCCATGATGTAAGTTGTTTGTAATGGTTCACACTCTTGTTTGTAATGGTTCACACTCTTGTTTGTAATGGTTCACACTTTTGTTTGTAATGGTTCACACTTTTGTTTGTAATGGTTCATTCTTGTTTGTAATGGTTCACTCTTGTTAAACATTAATTTCCTTTGTATCACTATAGTTTGTAAGAATATTATTACCGAGTGTCTCGATTTCCTCCCTTTACATGTCAGAGTTCCTTCATGTCAGGGAGTTCCTTTATGTCAGAGTTCCTTCATATCAGAGTTCCTTCATGTCAGAGTTCATTCATGTCAGAGTTCCTTCATGTCAGAGTTCCTTCATGTCAGGGAGTTCCTTCATGTCAGAGAGTCACTCCTTGTCAGAGTTACTCCCTCCCTCCATGCCAACCATTACCCTCCACCATCTCCCTCCACGCTCACCATTACCCTCCTTCCCTCCCTCCATGCTCACCATTACCCTCCTTCCCTCCCTCCATGTTCACCATTACCCTCCTTCCCTCCCTCCCTCCCTTCACGCTCTCACCATTACCCTCCTGCAGGTGTTTCATGGGGGGTGATCTACGTCTCAACACACACGCTGGCCTGGCTGCTCTACAGACTCTGCTGGTCCATGAACATAACAGAGTAGCGTCCGTCCTCTCTGAGCTCAACCCTCAGTGGGGGGACGACACCGTGTTTGAGGAGGCAAGGGCTATCATCGCTGCCCAGATGCAACATATAACTTATAAGGAATTTCTGCCTACAATACTGGGAGCCCGGGTAGGTGTTGGGGTGTTGAGTGTGTTGGAGGTGTGTTGGGTGTTGCAGGTGTGTTGGAGGTGTGTTGTGTGTGTGTGTGTATGTGTGTGTGTGTGTGTGTGTGTGTGTGTGTGTGTGTGTGTTTATGTGTTTAGGAAGGAGATAGGAAGGAACTGGTTCACAAATAGGGTGGTGGACGAGTGGAACAAGCTTAGCAACTATGTAGTAAGTGCTGGAATGGTGGAAAGTTTCAAAAGGAGACTGGATAGATTCATGGATGATAGAGAGTGGTAGTAACTCTCGACAGGAGCTGCCATGCACAGGCCAACCGGCCTATTGCAGACTCCTTATTTTCTTATGTTCTTATGTACACTAACATGAGTGTCGCCACACAGGTTGCCGAGGAGAATGAGCTCATCCCACTAGCGGCGGGCTTCTACCACAGCTATGACATCACCATTGAACCTGGAGTGTTCAACTCTGTGGCCACGGCCGTGTTACATCTGGTACTGACGCTGTTACCCGACCAGCTGCCCCTTGGTCGCCACAACATCCCACTAGGCATGACAGCCCTCAACATGACCATCCTCTATAAGGCTGGTGCCTATGAGCAGCTCATCAGTGGTCTGGTGTCCGCTAACTCTCTCACTTTCGACCCCGCCGTCAGTGCCTCCATCAGGGGGTACCTGGGCGGACTGGACTTGGTTGCCCGGACGGTACAGAGTGGACGTGATCACGGCCTACCGCCGTACGTGGTGTGGCGCCCCTTGTGTGGCCGGCGTCCTGCTCACAGCTTCGAAGACCTCACAGACACCATGGAGGTGGAGCATATCGCCAGACTTCAGATCATCTTCGCCAACGTGGCCGACATCGATCTCTTCACCGGCATCATCTCAGAGCGACCTCAGGATGGCGCCCTGGTGGGTCCTACGGCCTCTTGCCTCCTTGCCCTCCAGTTCAAGGTGTTGAGACAGACAGACAGGTACTGGTATGAGAACGATGTTCCTCCTGCCGCCTTCAGTAAAGAACAGCTTTTTGAAATCAGGAAGACGTCCATGGCGCGTCTGGTGTGTAACAACGTGCCTGGGCTGAGTAGTGTGCCCCGCTCTGCCTTCCTCGCTGGTGACCAGTTCCTGAATGCCCCTGTATCCTGCCGTGACCTGGACGACATGGATCTGGGCACGTGGAAGACCCGCGGGAAGGTGGTGGTGGCTGAAGATATTTTACACAGTGTGGTGGAGAAAGGGAAACAGGTCGTGGAGAAGCGGAGACAGATGGAGAAGCTTATCTTCGAGAAAGGTCTGGTGGCAGGGTCCAAGTCACCGGTAGGCTCAGCGTACGCCAACAATAAGCCTACCCCCACGTCCTTGATCCAGGCCAACACGTCCGTGCTCCTCGAGGCCACCAGCCAGGAACTCATCACCATCATGCACGACCGTAGAGTCCGTCGACAGATTCAGGGACTCGGCAACGAGTTCGACTCGCTGGACCTTAACCTACCGTCCGTGGATATCTCTGGTCTGGTCCCTCCCGCCCCGCTGATCCGTAATTGTCGGGAGACGGAGGAACACAGGGCGTGTGACGCTAACAACCGTTTCAGAACTATCAGTGGTCACTGTAACAACCTCAGACGTCCTGACTTTGGTCGTTCCAACACCGTATTCGCCCGCATGTTACCTGCTGGCTACGACGACGGCATCTCAGAGCCACGCACTCGCTCTGTCTCGGGCAACGCCTTACCCTCCCCTCGCACCATCTCCACCACCATCCACAACGATATCTCTCACCTTCACGCTCGCTACACCCTCATGGTGATGCAGTTCGGACAGTTCCTTGACCACGACATCACCTTCACACCTGTCAACAAGGGCTTCCAGAGTTCAATCCTGGACTGCAGGGACTGTGAGGCACAACAGAGAGTCCATCCAGAGTGTTGGCCCATCCCCGTCCCTGACAACGACCCTTTCTATCCTGCCGTCAATATATCCTCTGGGAGACCCTTCTGCATTGCCTTCACCAGGTAAGTTGACTGCTGCTGACCCTGTCTCTCTGTCTCTCTCTCCAGGATAACTTTGTCCCATTGTCTCTCTATCTCTCCCATGATAATTAACCACGCTGTTACTTGCCCCAGTACACCAGTAACCACACTCTCCTCTCCACCAGTACACCAGTAACCACACTCTCCCCTCCACCAGTACACCAGTAACCACACTCTCCCCTCCACCAGTCCACTAGTAACCACACTCTCCCCTCCACCAGTACACCAGTAACCACACTCTCCCCTCCACCAGTCCACTAGTAACCACACTCTCCCCTCCACCAGTACACCAGTAACCACACTCTCCCCTCCACCAGTCCACTAGTAACCACACTCTCCCCTCCACCAGTACACCAGTAACCACACTCTCCCCTCCACCAGTACACCAGTAACAACACCCTCCCCTCCACCAGTACACCAGTAACCATACTCTCCTCTCCACCAGTACACCAGTAACCACACTCTCCCCTCCACCAGTCCACTAGTAACCACACTCTCCCCTCCACCAGTACACCAGTAACAACACTCTCCCCTCCACCAGTACACCAGTAACAACACTCTCCCCTCCACCAGTACACCAGTAACCACACTCTCCCCTCCACCAGTAGACCAGTAACCACACTCTCCCCTCCACCAGTACACCAGTAACCACACTCTCCCCTCCACCAGTACACCAGTAACCACACTCTCCCCTCCACCAGTACACCAGTAACCACACTCTCCCCTCCACCAGTACACCAGTAACCACACTCTCCTCTCCACCAGTACACCAGTAACCACACTCTCCCCTCCACCAGTACACCAGTAACCAAACTCTCCCCTCCACCAGTGCACCAGTAACCACACTCTCCCCTCCACCAGTACACCAGTAACCACACTCTTCCCTCCACCAGTACACCAGTAACCACACTCTCCCCTCCACCAGTACACCAGTAACCACACTCTCCCCTCCGCCAGTACTCCAGTAACCACACTCTCCCCTCCACCAGTACACCAGTAACCACACTCTCCCCTCCACCAGTACACCAGTAACCACACTCTCCCCTCCACCAGTACACCAGTAACCACACTCTCCCCTCCACCAGTACACCAGTAACCACACTCTCCCCTCCACCAGTACACCAGTAACCACACTCTCCCCTCCACCAGTACACCAGTAACCACACTCTCCCCTCCACCAGTACACCAGTAACCACACTCTCCCCTCCACCAGTACACCAGTAACCACACTCTCCCCTCCACCAGTACACCAGTAACCACACTCTCCCCTCCACCAGTACACCAGTAACCACACTCTCCCCCACTACCAGTACACCAGTAACAACACCCTCCCCTCCACCAGTACACCAGTAACCACACTCTCCCCTCCACCAGTACACCAGTAACCACACTCTCCCCTCCACCAGTACACCAGTAACAACACTCTCCCCTCCACCAGTACACCAGTAACCATACTCTCCAGTACACCAGTAACCACACTCTCCCCTCCACCAGTAACCACACTCTCCAGTACACCAGTAACCACACTCTCCCCTCCACCAGTACACCAGTAACCACACTCTCCCCTCCGCCAGTACTCCAGTAACCACACTCTCCCCTCCGCCAGTACTCCAGTAACCACACTCTCCCCTCCACCAGTACACCAGTAACCACACTCTCCTCCCACAGATCACTACCGGGTCAACAAACTCTGGGAGCTCGAGAACAGATTAATCAAAATACCGCCTTCCTGGACGCCTCCCAGATCTATGGTCAGGAGCTGTGTGAGGCAAGGGAACTAAGAGACAGTCACTCTGGCTATCTTAATGCGACCAGACACCCGATCCGTGGCAAACCCTTACTGCCCCAGGTACGTGTGTGTGTGTGTGTGTGTCTGTGTACGTGTGTGTGTGTGTGTGTGTGTGTGTGTTTGTTTGTATTTTACACATCAGAAACAATAACAAAACCCCTATTTATAACGCCTTACAAAGTTTACTTACCATACTCCCAATTACAAACTATTTACCTATTTTACTACCCATATTAAACATCTTAAAATATTTACTCCCTATTTCACCTTACAAACGTTTTACGCCCTATTTACAAAGGTATCACAGCCTGTTCACAAATGTTCCACACCCAATTTACAGAGGTTCCCTACCTTATTTACAAATATTTCACACCCTATTTACACATTACAAACGTTATTCACCCTATTTACAAAGGTTCCACACCCAATTTACAAACGTTTCACAGCCTATTTAATCTCTACTCACCTGGTGTGTACAGGAGACGGGCAACCCAGAGTGTAAAGCGGACTCGGGTCGGTGCTTCAAGGCGGGTGACTCGAGGTCGTCTGAACAGCCCGGCCTGGCAGTGGTCCACACCATCTGGATGAGGGAACACAACCGTATAGCTGATGGCCTGGCAGTGGTGAGTAAACCTAACCTAACCTAACCTGGCAGTAGTGAGTAAACCTAACCTAACCTAACAGGGAAGAAAGCAATTTGTTTAATCTTACGAACAGTGAGTTTCTGTTAGAACGAGGTCCCCTATAGTCTTGCCTGGAGGTTAACCCACACCCTATTATTTTATTGATCATTCTCACCACTTATCACCTTACTAGCCATTAGGGCGGTCTACCCAGTGTTAGTACAGGAGCAAACTGATTAACCTGTGGTGTTTGGTAGTGGCCACAACACCCTTCTCACGTGTGTCCAGGCCGAGGCTCGAACCCTTGACATATTGGTGAGAGTTATGGGTATTACCGCTGTACCATCAACACCCCACTATGACTCACTCTCACCCCAACAGGTTAACCCACATTGGGATGACGAGCGACTGTATCAAGAAGCACGGAGGATAGTGACGGGAGAATGGCAACATGTTGTGTACAATGAGTTCCTGCCTCGAGTGTTGGGCTGGAACGCCATGAGGCTGTACTCTCTCACACTAAAACCTGAAGGATATTACGGAGGTCAGTGCCTGTCTCTTATACATACATACATACATACATACATACATACATACATACATATATACATATATGACTTTGATGGAAGAAAAACTATATCGTGTGTGTCCCCCACCATTACACCAGGTCCCCCACACCAGGTCCCCCACACCAAGTCCCCCACACCAGGTCCCCCACACCAGGTCCCCCACACCAGGTCCCCCCACCTAATCTCAGTTCTCCCACACACAGAGTACGACGGCAACTGTAACCCAGGAATATTGAATGAGTTTGCCACTGCTGCCTTCCGCTTCGGTCACTCATTGATCAGACGGTCACTCCTCCGTATGGACACCTCCTTCAGTGAGAACCATGACGGCGTGGAACTCAGGAGGAGTTTCTTCAACCCTGATATGTTGTGAGTAACCTGTGTGAGTCTCTCTCTCTCTCTCTCTCCCTCTCCTCACTTCTCCTCACTCCCCTCTTCCCTCTCCTCACCCCCTCTCACCCCTCTCTCTCTCTTCCCCAGACTCGAGTTTCAGATGATTGATGAGCTGGTCCGGGGGTTGATCTCTACACCTATGGAGACGTTAGACAACTTTTTAACTGAGGAGATAACGAATCATCTCTTCGAGGACGCTACCATCCCTTTCTCGGGTCTCGATCTCGCCGCCCTTAACATACAGCGAGGACGAGAACACGGTATCCGCTCTTACAACGAGTACCGAGCCATCTGTAACCTCAAACGAGCGAGGACCTTCGCTGACCTGAGCAGAGAGATTAAACCTGAACTGATTGAGAAACTACAGCGGGTAAGTGTGTTGTGTTGTGTTGCGTGTGAGGGTGTGTTGTGTTATGTTGCGTGTGAGGGTGTGTTGTGTTATGTTGCGTGTGAGGGTGTGTTGTGTTGCGTGTGAGGGTGTGTTGTGTTGTGTTGCGTTGCGTGTGAGGGTGTGTTGTGTTGTGTTGCGTGTGAGGGTGTGTTGTGTTATGTTGCGTGTGAGGGTGTGTTGTGTTGTGTTGCGTGTGAGGGTGTGTTGTGTTGCGTGTGAGGGTGTGTTGTGTTGCGTGTGAGGGTGTGTTGTGTTGCGTCGTATGTATGTGTGTCAGTGTGTGTTTGTGTTGATGACTCACTCCACCTCCCCCACACACTCACTCCACCTCCACCACACACTCACTCCACCTCCCCCACACACTCACTCCACCTCCCCCACACACTCACTCCACCCTCCCCCACACACTCACTCCACCTCCCCCACACACTCACTCCACCTCCCCCACACACTCACTCCATCCTCCCCCACACACTCACTCCACCTCCCCCACACACTCACTCCATCCTCCACCACACACTCACTCCATCCTCCACCACACACTCACTCCACCTCCACCACACACTCACTCCACCCTCCCCCACACACTCACTCCACCTCCACCACACACTCACTCCACCTCCACCACACACTCACTCCACCTCCCCCACACACTCACTCCACCTCCCCCACACACTCACTCCACCTCCCCCACACACTCACTCCACGTCCACCACACACTCACTCCACCTCCACCACACACTCACTCCATCCTCCACCACACACTCACTTCATCCTCCAACTCCTCCAGGTATACAACAGCGTGGAGGACATCGACCTCTTCACTGGTGGACTGTGTGAGACGCCACTACAGGGAGGCATCATCGGCCCGACCTTTGGCTGCATCATCGGGCTCCAGTTCTCTTTCTTGAGGAAATGTGACAGATTCTGGTGAGATGGTTGTTGTCCTAACCTAACCTAACTTAACCTAACCTAACCTAATCTAAGCTAACCTAACCTAACCTAATCTAATCTAATCTAACCTAACCTAATCTAAACTAACCTAACCTAACCTAATCTAAACTAACCTAACCTAACCTAACCTAACATAACCTAATCTAAACTAACCTAATCTAATCTAAACTAACCTAACTATATTTAGGTTAGGTAAAGTTAGTTGAAGTTAGGTTTAGATTAAGTTAAGTTTTGTTTAGTTAAGTTAGATTATGTTACAAGAGGTTTAGTTTTGTGTTGGTTAAGTTAGCTTAGTTTTCGTTGCGTTGAATTTAAGTTAGTTTAGGTTAGGTTAACTGGTATACAGCGCTTGCTTCCTGTTCCAGGGGTCGGTGGTTCGATTCCTGGGTGCTCCTAGTTCATCCAGCTGTAATATGTGTACCTAAGTTTACAAGATGGGGAAGCGAGTGTAGTCAAGAGCAATACCGGCCATGCTGCCTCCTTGTATACTGAAGGCTTTGTGATGTGTCCAAACTGTCCCTAACGAACAGTCATGCCTATGAGACCCACTTTCGGGTGATGTTAACTTAAGGTCATACCTGGAATTGGATACTGCACTCAACCGCCTTCACTTCCCCAACTTGTAAACTTAGGTACCCATTTACAGCTGGGTGAACTAGGCGTACCCAGGGATCGAACCACTGACCCCTGGAACAGGAGGCGAAACCTGTATCCAGTTAACCCTCGCACTCAACCTAACCTAACACTAACTTAGCCTACTGTAAACTAATTTAACCTAACCTAACCTAACCTAACCCAGCCTACTGTAAACTAATTTAACTCAACCTAACCTGAACTAAACTTAATTAGGTAAAGATTGGTTTGGAAATAGAGTAGTGGATGAGTGGAACAAGTTACCAAACATCATCATTAACTCGAATACGCTGGATAGCTTCAAACATAGGTTGGATGGGTATATGAGCAATAGGGGTTGGGTGTAAATGGGACTGTCCAGTATGGTCCAATAGGCCTGCTGCAGTTTCCTCCATTCTTATGTCCTTATGTTCTAACAGTGTGTAACAGAGGGTCAGTACATGTCCAGTATCTACCACTTCCCCACCACCTGTCCACTTCCTCCCTACCACCTGTCCACTACCTCCCTACCACCTGTCCACTTCCTCCCTACCACCTGTCCACTACCTCCCTACCACCTGTCCACTTCCTCCCTACCACCTGTCCACTTCCTCCCTACCACCTGTCCACTTCCTCCCTACCACCTGTCCACCACCTCCCCACCACTTGTCCACCACCTCCCTATCACCTGTCCACCACCTCCCTACCACCTGTCCACCACCTCCCTATCACCTGTCCACCACCTCCCCACCACTTGTCCACCACCTCTCTACCACCTGTCCACTACCTCCGCACCACCTGTCCACCACCTCCCTACCACCTGTCCACCACCTCTCTACCACCTGTCCACCACCTCTCTACCACCTGTCCACCACCTCCCTACCACCTGTCCACCACCTCCCTACGACCTGTCCACTACCTCCGCACCACCTGTCCACCAGCTCATCAACTCATCTCCCCCACACAGGTATGAGACGTCCAACCCCAGTCTCAAGTTTACCGAAGAACAGCTCGTTGACATCCGCAAGGTGACGATGGCTTCCCTCATCTGCCAGAACTGTGACGTGGTCGAGCACATCCAGCGAGGAGTGTTTGACATGCCCCACGACTTTCTGTGAGTGTTTGTGTGTGTGTGTTTGTGTAATGATGATGATGATGATGATGATGATTATGATGATTATGATGATGATGACGTGTTTCAGGAACCCCCGGGTGCCATGTGGGGCGGTGTCGAATGTTAATCTTCAACTGTGGCGTGACTCCAACACCTGCGTCATAGGTAACCAAGCGGTGGGCATTGGAGACACTCGCACACCCACACCTTGTACACTATGCACCTGCACTTCTTCTGGGGCGCAGTGCCAGACCTTAAAAGTCAACTGTTTCGAACTGCGCTCAAGATTTGGTCTGGATGATATTTTACGAGATAATGTCTGTCGTGCGCAGTGTGGAAACATCCTCGACCCAAACAGACCAGCACAACCAGCCCCTCCAGCGGCACCAGCACCACGACCACCTCCTGCTAATGTATTCAACGAAGGACTCACCCCACCCCCACCTCCTCCACAACAACCCCCCCAGCAACCCCCACCACCACAGCCACTACCCCCACGAGCCCGACCTCCCCAACCATCTGGCCCCGTGTTCCGGCCCCCTCCACCCCCACCTCCCCCTCAGGCTAATCCCCTCCGTTTTCCCTTCCCAATTCCCCCTTTCCTTAGGTCCCTCTTCAGCTAGATCTCTTCTGCACGTTTTCCTATTTCTCTCTAGGACTCTCAATCTCTCCTAGAGACTTTAAATACGACTTTTTTTTTTTTACAGATCAGGAATAAGGTTTTACAGGCTTTAACCTACCCCATGCATTACAGGTCTTAACCTACTCCATACATTACAGGTCTTAACCTACTCCATAGATTACAGGCTTTACCCTACCCCATACATTACAGGTCTTAACCTACTCCATAGATTACAGGCTTTACCCTACCCCATACATTACAGACTTTACCCTACCCCATACATTACAGGCTTTACCCTACCCCATGCATTACAGTTCTTAACCTACCCCATACATTACAGGTCTTAACCTACCCCATACATTACAGGCTTTACCCTACCCCATACATTACAGGCTTTACCCTACCCCATACATTACAGGCTTTAACCTACCCCATGCATTACAGGCTTTACCCTACCCCATACATTACAGGCTTTACCCTACCCCATACATTACAGGCTTTAACCTACCCCATACATTACAGGCTTTACCCTACCCCATACATTACAGGCTTTAACCTACCCCATACATTACAGGCTTTACCCTACCCCATACATTACAGGCTTTACCCTACCCCATACATTACAGGCTTTACCCTACCCCATACATTACAGGCTTTAACCTACCCCATGCATTACAGGCTTTACCCTACCCCATACATTACAGGCTTTACCCTACCCCATACATTACAGGCTTTAACCTACCCCATGCATTACAGGCTTTAACCTACCCCATGCATTACAGGTCTTAACCTACTCCATACATTACAGGTCTTAACCTACTCCATAGATTACAGGCTTTACCCTACCCCATACATTACAGGTCTTAACCTACTCCATAGATTACAGGCTTTACCCTACCCCATACATTACAGGCTTTACCCTACCCCATACATTACAGGCTTTACCCTACCCCATGCATTACAGTTCTTAACCTACCCCATACATTACAGGTCTTAACCTACCCCATACATTACAGGCTTTACCCTACCCCATGCATTACAGGTCTTAACCTACCCCATACATTACAGGTCTTAACCTACCCCATACATTACAGGCTTTACCCTACCCCATGCATTACAGGTCTTAACCTACCCCATACATTACAGGTCTTAACCTACCCCATACATTACAGGCTTTAACCTACCCCATACATTACAGGTCTTAACCTACCCCATGCATTACAGGTCTTAACCTACCCCATACATTACAGGTCTTAACCTACCCCATACATTACAGGCTTTAACCTACCCCATACATTACAGGCTTTACCCTACCCCATACATTACAGGCTTTACCCTACCCCATACATTACAGGCTTTACCCTACCCCATACATTACAGGCTTTACCCTACCCCATACATTACAGGCTTTAACCTACCCCATACATTACAGGCTTTACCCTACCCCATACATTACAGGCTTTAACCTACCCCCCTGATAATTCAAACACCCCCTTCTTAACTCCGCTTGTTTTGTTTACACCCGAGCGTGTGTATGTTTGTTTGTTTACATCTAGACACTAAGGCTCTGCCAGTGTCAACAAACAGGGTGGCGCAAAAACCACTTCACGGAGAACAGTTTAGTTCACATTCTGTCCTCTTCGAGTAAACTGACTTCTGCACCACCCTGTCATAAATATATACAGTATATATAGTGTTCAGTTTGTATATGTATAACAAATAAGTTATTTTTCGTTAATGAACAGAACATTGTAGTCCTTGTTAGTACAGGTTATAGAACATCTTATACCAAGTGGTGTATTTATATCAGCTGTGGGTCAAGATATTTAATATATGCGTGTGTGTGTAAACTTACGTATATATACTTGTTGATTTGTATATCTGATGTGTATGGTATATATAGTTAAGTGTTCAAGTCATTCCTACTAACTATTGTAATACGTAGTCTGAGTATTTTGACCCAGATTCTCTCTCTCTCTCTCTCTCTCTCTCTCTCTCTCTCTCTCTCTCTCTCTCTCTCTCTCTTTCCTGGTCCTGTTCGAACCTACCCAACATTGTAAGGTGGCTGGCCCATTGAATTGCAATGTACACTAATATATTTGAGTTCTTACAAACCCCCAAAAAATGAAATAAAAAATACATAAAATAATACAATATAGATAATTCTCTCGTTGTTGAAGTTACGATAATAATCTATAATTACTTTATTGTTGACGTTACCTAAATAATAATAATAATAACTAGGAGAAACAAATTTGGCCCTTAAAGTATAAACAATGGAAGCCATCTTGTTTGTTTGCATTCCCCTTCCTCCTGACCTTTCACTCGGCACTTATAAAACTTTAATGTACATAATTTTTAATATGTGTGTGTGTATATAATATGTGCTGGGGTGACGAGGCCTCTCCACAGTCCCTTTAAGTGAATACAGGCTTAGAAAAGTAATATAATCTATTTAAGTGAACACAATTTATTTAAGTAATCTACTCAAACTCATACAACAACAACAACAATTACAGTTCCAACAACAACAACAATAATTACAGTTACAACAGCTGTATTCATGACGTCCTCCCTCCACACCCCAACACACACACACACACAAGGCTACGTCACTCCAGCATCCCTCAGAGTTAAGCGACTGTGATCTTGTTAAATGATGATAATGATGATGATAATGATGATGATAGTGATGATGATGATTCCTAGCAGGTCGTCTCTCTCTCTTCTCTCTCTCTCTCTCTCTCTCTCTCTCTCCTGCCAGGCTCCCTCATGCTTACCCTCTATATATATTATTATTTTTTGTCAAGTTTCCGCCAGTATTAATATCCTCACATAATGATAATTCAATAAAATGTGAGTTACTGTGTGTGTGTTTTATTCTTCCTATGTGTGTTTTATTCTTCCTGTGTGTGTTTTATTCTTCCTGTGTGTGTGTAATAATAATAATAATAATAATTAACGGTTTATTGAAAAAAGTTCTGCAGCCCGACGGCTGAAAATAGACATTGAACATATTGACTCATCACATACATTGACATTGGTGGTGTATCAAAAGCCTTCATTAGAGAAAGGTGAAGGAACATACAGTGAACATTCAGTGTAAGGTTAACAGTGGCGGTCACGTAGATCATGTACGATGAGGTGTTGGACAGCAGACACGTGGTGTAGTAACTCCCTCACAGATGGTGTTATGAGGGACCTCACGTGGTGTAGTAATTCCCTCACAGATGGTGTTATGAGGGACCTCACGTGGTGTAGTAACTCCCTCACAGATGGTGTTATGAGGGGCCTCACGTGGTGTAGTAATTCCCTCACAGATGGTGTTATGAGGGACCTCACGTGGTGTAGTAACTCCCTCACAGATGGTGTTATGAGGGACCTCACGTGGTGTAGGAACTCCCTCACAGATGGTGTTATGAGGGGCATCACATGATGCTGTAGCAACTCATTCACTACGTGGTGTTGTAGCATCATGGGGACTCCATGTGGTCTGGTATTACAGGACCTCACTCACTCAAGTGGTGTGGTCCCAGGCTTCCCTATCGTGGACGGATTAACACATCTCTGATTGTTGTTGGGTCTCACGGGCAGTTATCACTGTGTGTGTGTGTGTGTAATAATAATAATTAACGGTTTATTAAAAGAGCATGGCAGCTGGAAGGCTGAAAATATGCAGTTACATTATTGGGGAATGGGTGTCTTGATTGACAAATAATTTACAAGTAACATAAGTGATATAAATATGATATATAATAACTAGGTGGGGAGAAGGTCATACCACAGGGCACTTCAACATAGTGACAGTGCAAAAAAGGTAAGATTGACTGGGAGTGAATACACTGGTTGATTACGAGTTGTTGATAATTTTTACAATGGTAGGGACTGGGCTGTTCTCATAGCGATCAGTACGTGCCCGTATGTGGTGGATGCGGTTGTCGTGTCTAGCAGCAATTCGTGGACGAGGGACCTCAGGTGGTAGTAGGAACTGGTGTCGAGGATGGTGCAGAAGCTTCTCACGAAATTTGCAGATGAGGTCGTGGTGATGGTCAGTGAGAGCCGAGGGGATCAGTGTGTTGAGTGCTTCTTGATATGTGGAGTAGGAGGGGTTAGAATAATCTTGCATGCCCTCTTTTGCACTTTTTCTAGGTGTTTGCGTTGTGTGGGATTTAGGGTGTGTATGTGGTGAGCTCCGTGTTATTCGTCGAAAAAAGGTTCATTCCAGGAGTACCCATTCTGACTTGTATAAAATCCGATTGCTGAGTGGCTAGTGCGTGATAATATTTACCTGTGATCCCCTAAGTAGATATATGTGTCATTTTACTGGTGAATCTGTGACTACCCCGCTAGGTGTAATAGACCTACCAACCTCCCCTCAGTGCCATGGCTTGTAATCCGTGCCCTTGTCCAGTCGTGGCCACCCCATCGACCCCCTCACCGTCCCACCAGGCTAGCCACCCTAGCTTGACCATCTCTTTACTGCCAGCTTACACTCCTCTCACTACCTCCGATATGTCTAAGCTGGCTGATAGTATCACAAATGCAAAGCTCAAAAACCAACAGCTGCTGATGTGATAATTGGAGTCCAACGGCTCTCGTTAATAAGGAAACCATCGGGAAACTAGAGGAAGCTGGCCTCCGTCACACTACCAAGCTGAATGAAGTTGTAACAAGCTTGGAATTCTCACAAAGGGAAATAAGAGACTTAACAGCAAAGTTGAACGTTGATGCTGAGAAGAACCGAACACTCAAGACCCGAGTTCAACAGCTTAGCGAGGAGAACTCTCAGCTCAAGACGGAACAGTTGATAACAGCGGGTCGGGTGGATTATGTGGACGACATAGGGTGGTAAAACAACCTCCGGTTTGTCGGAGTCCCCGAAGATCCCCACGAGAACTGGGAGTCATCCCGGCACAAAATTTCACAACTGCTGAAAGACCATTTTAAACTTACCGAAGTCAGTGTTAGTGATAAAGTCTTCCACCAGAGTAGTAAGCTGAAAGGCACTACTATCTTCGTCAACGAGGACCTATGCCCAGTTACGACTAAAGTCCGCCAACTGCAAATGCACACGTTTAAAGAAGCAAGGGAAATATGTGACGTTCAGTCATAAAACACTTGTGAGGGACTCGGGTAAGTGGATGTCCTCCCCCCACTCTGTACCAGCTCCACCAAGGCCCCAGAGAACCCCCTCCCAACAAAGAGAGAACCAGCCACTGCTCTCACTCTGGATATCACCTGAAGATTCCCTCCCCGCTGTGCGTCTGTGAAGCTATTGTGTGTGTGTGTGTGTACCATGCTATTGTACTAATCCAGATGTTACTAAATGTTACATAATACTTCCTTAAGATAAATGTATAGTATATATCAGGTGCCTAAAAGAGAGCTCAGGTTCTCAACTGGCTCAACCATGTTAATATTGTTATTATTATCCACTCTTTATCTGTGATCTTCTGGCGAAATAAACTGTTTCAATTCAATTCAATTCAGTAGTGGGATTCGTGGACGAGTTTAGGATTCGTAGTCGAGGTAATGGTTTCGTACTGGAGTTCGGTGTTGAGGGTTCAGTGACAATGTTGGGATTCGGTGGTGATGTCTGGGTTTGAGGATTCGGTGGTGATGTCTGGGTTTGAGGGTTCGGTGTCGTTAATGGGAATTTGACACTGGGATTTGGAAAAAAAAAATAAAGTATCGATGTTTCAATGACTCAATATCCGGGATGACAAAAGAGATTTCAGTATAAAAAGTCTCGAAGAGTGTTTCAATATAGGGTGTGGAGGGGGGGTGGAAGGTCAACTGGAGGTGGTGGGAGGGGGGGAAAAATGGGGTTGAATAGATAGGAAAGAAATAAAAAGGTTTGATCTATGGTAAGGGAAAAAGGAAAAGAGCGGTTAAGAGAAAGGGATCTAAAAGGATTCGGTATCAAGGAGTCGGAGTTTTATAGAAGTTCGTATTATGAGCACCAGATGTCTCTTCCTTGTTGACATTGATCAGCTGTGTTAAGAGATAGAGAGAGAGAAGGGGAGAAGAAGAAGGAACTGTAATAAAGGTTTTCTTAATTAAGTCTAGTTGTGTTAGAGATTAATGGCCTCTGCCTCAATACTCAAGTGGTTCCCTGGGACTCTCTATAACACAGCCTTAAATGTGGTGGTTCTACATTATAAGAATATCAGCCATGAATTAAAGATCTTCCCGCCTTCTGTACAGTTTGATGTGTTATATAAGGTTAGTAATTGTCTCTTTTTTTTTTTATAACTTTTATTTATAGTTTTATTGTATTTTTTGTTCTTGGTGTTTATTTTTTTTTATATTTTTGATGTTTTTTTGGATTTTATTCTTAATTTATTTTATTTGTTGATTGTTGGTGATTTATTATATCATTTGGTGAAGTATTCAGGTGTATTAATCATTCTACTTATTGACAACCTTGGTTAAGTTATATGGGATATATTTGAACTTATTGTTGCATTTTTAACTAATATACAGTCAAAGGCACATCCAGTTTATTGCTTATTATTCAATTGTGACAAGTAGGGTTGAGAAGAATTGCTCTCAACGAGATTATTAATTTTTAAGTCAAAACCTTCTGCTGTATAATGGTTTATAATGGAACAATACCAATATATTCAGTCTAGGTTAGGTTAGGTTAGGTTAGGTTAGGTTAGTTGGTTTTTCAGTTGAGCAATATGTTTTTCCAGTGACTTTTGATGTGTTTTATTTTAACTTTAATATTGATTTTTGTCGGAAATAACTCCTGTGGAAAGCCATTGGAAAAATACATTGCTCAACTCAGATCCATAATAGTTGAACATGCAAATTCTCCACATATATAAATGTTAAGTTACCTCACCAAAATACTGTAGTAATACTGGTAATATTTTAATGGTATCAACAGTGTACAACAAGGTGTCTGTGTTAACCAGCTACCTAACAAAAATACCCCATATATTTGAACCTCATTTTATACCTGATACCTTAAGAGCGACTCAGTTGGGGGCGGAGGAATTGTGGTTTTTGTGTTTTTACTTCCCCCCCCCAACCCCCCCTCCCCAGTTTAACCTGTGCCGGTAAATAAACATGTTCGCTGCCACCCAACGATGGCACCATCTTCACCCGAACAGGAACGATACACGGACATTAATGCCTCGGTTGAATTCACTCGGAAACACCAACTATAGAACAGTTTAGGTAATACTTCTGACACCAGACTCATGGGAAAGAGCCACTTTAGGATAATTTTCTGTGGAAGTAAACTTGCTTTTTAACTCATGATCAGAAGTAAATGGCTGGAGGAATTGCAATTTTCTTTATTTTTGGTTTTCCCTCCAATGTTTTCATCCTCGGTACACATTTCCGTGATGGTGGCAGCTGTAAGGCAAGCCTACATAACCTACCTGTTTATGTATGCCAAAAGACCAGTCGTATTACTCAGACTTACGTCCACCCACACTTACGACCGCCTCAGTTGTACCAAAATGTGGTCAAATTATGTATTTTTGATTTCCCAAAGTCAGTACACAGACAAAATTTTCATCTGTAATTCACTTTAAAATGGCTGGCAAGCTTAAAAGTGAGTGTTTTGTGGTACTTGCAAGAAAATGAGACCCCCCCCCATTTTAGATTTTCTGTGCTATTTAAGCATTTCCGACTTATGAACTGGATGTCGGTCCCTAACCCAGTCGTAAGTCGGGGAGTACCTGTTGTATTATTTATGTGGTAATGATATTATTAATGATTTACCCTAAGACTTCAGACACGCTGGGTCGTGGCTTCCGAAAAAATTGGAAAAAAGTTGAAGAGGTGACAGCTCGTAGACAGTTACAGCAAGAACAGTTTTCTTGGTATCAAAATGTTGTCCTAACTATGTAGTTTTCATATGTGAGCATCATTTGCTAGTTTAAATGGTAGTACTGGAGGAAATGGCTAACACCAGAAGGGGATATTCGATTTCATTCATTTGTTCCACAGATGTTCTTTGGGTGATAGTATTAAAACCGATAGACTGTTTTAATTTGAGTTTTTCTTTACTTACAATCATAAATCACTGTAGTGGCAGGGAATGAAAGATGAGGGAAATTGTGGGGTAAAACACGGTGAAAAACTGATCATGTGAGACTAAAATGATGTCTCTAGTGTATGTGCTTTTTACACGACGAAATTAATTATTTACCGTAAATATGCCAGAATCTTATGGAAGGTAATATGTTAACCAAAATTTCGTTAACCAAGGCGCTCATCAACCGAGGGATCACTGTACTGCATGTATTATCAATATGTTAAATAAATGTTAAAATGACTAATAATTTTAATATAAAACTTGGAAAAATATTGAATAGCACAACTTTCTTGATATTTACTCCGATGGAAACAAATGTAAGCGGAGAACAGATTACTGTATTGATGGCTGACCTACCAGCTTTTCTTTTATTGATTTTTTGTTCGTTAACCGAATTGAAGAATCTTATGTAAGGTAATTCGTTAACCAAAGCGTTCGTTAACCGAGGGACCACTGTATTCTTAAGATAAATTACTATGTTTCCTTGAGTATACATTGGCGTTCCACTATCGGTCACTTTTTCTTTAATATCAGTGGTTACTTCTACTGTACATTACATAATATTAATTAAAACATGCATCATTTTTTACATTAATTTTAGTACAACAACAACCAGGGTCTGATTTTCTTCAGTTTCAGGAGGAAAACTGACATTATGGGTGTAAACACTGGCAACAATTCCGTCTCTTATCCTCTTGTGTGTTTTTATATTCTACGTATTATTTATGAATTGTATTGATCATTTCGCATATATATAAAGATTAATTCAATCAAATACATATTCAGTAATAGACGCGGTACAGTGTTCTTAAACGCGTACGCATATTTTGGTGTTCCCAATCCATCTCTTTTTTTTTTCTTGGCCATTGGTGGTTAGCTACTTCGATTGTTCCATTTATTAACATTAAATAACATTAGTTAAAACATATTCAGTATATTAATTTTTTTACAGTAATTTTACTACAGCTACAACCAGGGTCTTATGTTCTTCATTTTCTCGTGTAGAACTATCGTCCCGGACTCCCGGCTGTAAACACAAACGAAAACAATGGCGTCCCATCTCTTGTGTGACCATATTATTATTCATTTATATTGTATAACGTGCATTCAGAAACATTATTTAAAGAGTATAGTTTGCACTTTTCATTAATTGTATTGTTTTTTGGGGGGAAAAGAGGGTAAAAGGCCACACAAAAGATATGAAAAGGTCACACTTGGGGACGCATCTCATTATTATTGCTTTATTTTAATGGTAATTAACGATGCGCAATAAGACGATTCACCTTACACTGCAATATTGGAGGACACATTAACGTCGTTATTCGAGGCTTTACTGTACTGTAGTGTAGTGATTGTACTGTTGTTACCTGTGCTGTAATGGTCAGCATCCTCACCTCGCAAGTAAGTGGACCCGGGTTCGATCCCCGGGCAGGGTGAAACTATGGGCAAGTTTCTTTACGCCCTTTGCCTCTGTCTGCCCAGCAGTAATTGGGGACCTGGATGTTAATTGATTTGTTGATCGTATTCCGGGGTAATGGTTAGCCAGTGCAGTTGGAGAGTTGTCCGGTCTTCTCGGACTATTCCTTGACGCTGGTTCATGCAGCTTGTTAACTCAGGGTGTGGTTGTTGTGTTGGTGACAGCTTCTACACCTTAAATTCACACTTAGGTAACCCGAAGGGTATCCATTATATTATTATGTAGTGTACTTTAGTGTACAGTGCTGTAGTGTATTCTACTGTTCTGTACTGTACTGTATACTGTAGATAATAATAAATATAGAAACTTAGGTTAGGTCAGGTTAGGTTAAGTCAGGTTATGTCAGGTCAGGTTAGCACAGGTCTGGCTAGGTAGGTCATGTTGGCTCAAATCTCATTATGTTAGGTTATGTCAGGTCAGGTTAGGTCAGGAAAGATTAGGTCAAGTTAGGTTAGGTTAGATCAGGTCAGGTAAAGGTAGGGTAGATCAGGTTTTGTCAGGGTGAATCAGATTAGGTCAGGACAGGTTAAACTAAAACTATCTTGTAGACCACATGCTGTAGTATCACCAAAAATTAATAATTGAACACAAATACAGCTACAGCAAGTAACTACAAAACTACTGTATTTTTAAAGTGGTAAATGTGTAACCCAGAGACACTTCATATAATAGGCTGTTTATTACTGTAATTTGTTTTGATGTGGTCAGGTAAAATTATGCTTACTCCTTCTAGCGCTTCACTATCCACCACCCTTACTTCATCCTGTCCTGCTTTGATGTCTGGTTACTGACTATGGATACTGTCTTTATCTGGTTACTGTCTATCAAGTTACTGTCTATATCTAGTTACTGCCTATATCTGTCCATATAATTACTGTATAGGATAGCAGAAAGATAAACACATACAGTATATGTTTGTTAACTTGCCTGGCTGCTGTGTAGAGGCAGTCATATCAAACACACTAACCTATTTCACCACTAAATCACCAACTCTAATCTAACCTAACAGGCCAGAGCCCAAGCTTGTCGAGTGTTAAAGTACTATGCACGTCACCAGTCCTTTTCTTCTTAGGTTTCCATTCTAAACGAAAAATCTTCTTTGTCCCAGGCATGGAAACGAGTGCAGAAAATAGCAGGCAAGTTTTCATCTAATTCTCCTCCCACAGTTCTCAGGGCTAATGATGGCTGCCCAGTTGCCCCCCCCCCCCTCAAGAAGTTGCACGGGTGTCTTCTATAGCAGCTCGATCCTCAGAGTATAATGGGTGTGTAGGGTAGAGGAGACACGAGCCTTGGATTTTGGAGTGGGACGTGGCCAGACATACAATTTTATGTTCTCAATGTAAGAAATGAAAACTGTCCTCTCACTCACTGAAGATCCATCACCAGGGCCTGATGATACACACACCTAACCTAACCTATCCTAACCACAGTACAGTACAGTAAATATAAACATGTATACAGTATGCTATGTGAAGTGTTGCCTGGAGAGTACTGTAGTAATTGTATGTTATCTTTACAGCTTTATAAATATGGCTGCCTGGCCAAGCTGCGGGGGGAGTTGTGCAGCCTGGACGTTCTCACACGGATGCTCAAGGTGGTGGACAAGAGGCACTTACTACACCACTGTTTTCAGGTACAGTACAGTAGAGTACAGTACAGTACAGCACAGTAGAGTACAGCACAGTAGAGTACAGTACAGTACAGTAGAGTACAGTACAGTACAGTACAGCACAGCACAGTAGAGTACAGTACAGTACAGTACTGTACTGTACAGCACAGTACAGTACAGTATAGTATAGTATAGTATAGTATAGTATAGTATAGTACAGTATACACAATATACAGTACAGTACAGTAGCCACAAACTAAACTGTACACCTTCAGTCCTTATATTCTGTAAATACTATACTTTATACAATTACCAGCTAAATCAGTGTAAGCTGTAATGACAACTTTACCTAATAAACATCCACCTCTCTATCTCTCAGGCATTGATGGACCAAGCTCTAGGGGGTCATGGCAGTAAAATCTCATCAATATTATCTCAAGCTTATGTTGAAAGGTGCAGTCAAGACTCAGCGTTAGACCAGCAGGTGAGTGAGTGTAGGGTTATCCTGTGTTTTGTTCCTATTTTTTTCTTATCACATTTGGGTGATGTTCTCTGAAGGATTCACCGGTCTGCATTTTAAGAAAAGATGAATGATGTTTTAAAACTGAGATGTGATTCTGATTCGTTTTTTTATCAGGGATTTCAAAAATAAACTTTGTTTTTCTCTAGCACATCACACTTTATTACCACTAAGACAAGATAATATAACTTATGCACATACAAATATGACGAGATAATACAAATAAGACAATTCAGTAGGCTTCAAAGTTAACTAAACCTAAAGATTATTGTCATTAAGGCTATTACCTGCAAATACAGAAATAAATGATATACATTATATGACCATGAATGAACATAATATTGGGCTTCTAGGATGAGTGAAACTTAATTTTTATCAACTTTCTGTCAATCTGTTCACTGGCACAGTCTCTCTCCACCAGTAGTCTGCCATCATGTTCACATTCCACCTTCCTTGATACCTCTTTTCCATTTCCTTAATGTCCTGGTGAAATCTTTCACCTTGCTCTTCACTTAAACTACTGTACCTAAATTTTCAGGAAAATATTCAAGATGGGAATGTAAGAAATGCATTTTTACACTCATATTGCAACCCTTGTTTTTAAAGGTATTCAACTTACCTTCAACATTGTTTTGATAGTTTAGATCCTTTATATTGCCTAAAAACTATACACAACATTCTTGAAACTATTCCATGCTTCTTTCTCACACTGGTTCATCGATTCTTCAGATTGGTGGTCATATTGGTAGTATGCAGCTACTAAACAGGGAGGTACAACCTCCATTCAGTAGTTGTAAAGGTAATGCTAAAATAATTAATTAAAGCAGACACATTATTACAATAAACCAAAGAGCCTTCCTCTGAAAAAAATGAACTAGTTCTTGTCCATGTTGCCTATACCATGAAAAATATGTCCCTTTGGTCAATAACTTCTTTGATTTCAACCTAGATTCTAAAAGTTCAGCAGACTCCTTTGGTAAATTCAAATCCCTAACCAGATCGATAAGTTCACTGTGGGTAAACACCTCCGGTACATCACTAATATCTTCATGTTGATAAACATCACTTCCGTTACCTGACGATGAATCACGGTCAGAATCTGATGACACTGACTGCAACACATCTGACGGAATGGGGACTGAACCTCAGGACTATGTGGCACTGGTCTCATGGCAGATGAATGATTCCTTGTTTATTTTTTTGCATTTTTCCCTCTATCTTCACAGAGCAAAAATAACAGTCATCATCATGGTTTCTAGGCCCCTGCCATACCACAGGGACTCCAAATGGCATAGCATTTTTCTTACCATATTTCCACAGTCTTAAACCTTCAACACAATGTGACATACTTTATCTAAATCCCCTATTTTCACCCCAAAGTTGGCACAATATGCATTTTTCACGGATGCGATTATTTCTTGTCGTTGCTTATGCACAACAAAGCACCCACATATGTAGCAGAATACGTTAGGATTGTTCAAACATCCACGAGAAGACGTATTTACAACAGGAATAGTATATAAGTAGAGCAAAACAAGGAGGTTTAACACTACAGCTGCTGATGCAACACTGAACATTGACCTTTACCTCAAGGATTCCATGTGTCAATAAACCTTGCGTGATAGATGAAAACTGAAGTCATATCTAAAATCAACATTAAAAACAGGTTAAGGAACACATATCAGTTTGAAAACATAAAAATTATGCAGAATGGCGATGTGATGATTCTACCACCCTATATGTTTCATCTCAAGATTAACCACTCTAATGCTAAGCTAGTCTAACCTAATGCTAACCTATCCTAATACTAACCTAACATAACTTAATCTAACCATTTTTGACCTAACCTAACCTGATCTGCACCTAACTCTACTTACCTTATGTAACTTAACCTGACCTAACCTTACCCAACATAATATTAAGTTAACCTAATGAAACCTAACCATGACCAAACTGAAGTCTCCATCATTGGGGGTAGGAGGGGGGCTAGGCTAGGCTAGGTTAGGTTAGGTTAGATTAGATTTGATTAGATTAGATAGTGTTACTGTATTAACATTTTATTTTATTTTCAGCAAATCGACAATTTAGTAATGCAGGGGTTGGCAGTGTCAGCATTCTTGGCAGAGGCTGGTTGGCTCCCTGATGCAGAGAACATCTTAACCTCTTGTCAAACTCTTCTGGCCAACTCCACACAACCACAGCAGATGACACGAGCTCTTGAATGTTGTCACAGGTATGTAATGGTTTGAGCTCTTGAATGTTGTCACAGGTAAGTAATGATGTGGGCTCTTGAATGTTGTCACAGGTAAGTAATGATGTGGGCTCTTGAATGTTGTCACAGGTAAGTAATGATGTGGGCTCTTGAATGTTGTCACAGGTAAGTAATGATGTGGGCTCTTGAATGTGAGGTATATAGGTAAAGTAAAAGTCATTCACTTATTGCCTAAAGCATCATACTCTGTACACTGGTACTAGGACCCATGAGGAATCTCTTAAAGATTGGAGACAATCTGTATCTGCCTGCTGGTGGCCATTTTTCAAGACATTACCATAAAATACACAATATCTTTGCTTCTATTGCAGTTACACCTTTGGTTTTTGTGGTTTTACCCACCTTTTCAGACCCAAGGACTAAACTAATTGTTACAAAGTACATACATCTTTTGTTAATACTTTATTCATAGAATCATATAAAACTGCTCTTGCAGGGGCACTGATACAAAACGAATATACAACAGACATCTTAATACTATGTGAATACATAGACATACTGTATGTAACTAGGGAATATACAGGTAGTCGTCGACTTCCGACCTAGATTGGTTACGGCCGCCTGGTCGTAAGTTGATCTGGTCGTAAGTCGGCATATGTTATAATTACCTTACGTATATTATAATGTGTAATGATAATATAATCATCTTTAAGTCATATTTTATCAACATTTTCTTTGTTCATTATTGTTACAGTCGTCAGGTTTAAGTAAATCACTGCATACTACAGTACAATTGATTTATTATTTACACAACATACAAAAAAAAAAATACAGGTGCAAAACATATAAAACATTTTAGTTGCAAAACATACAAACACACAAAAAACATCTTATTGGCCGCTGGTGCTTGGCTGTGGATCGTCGATGTCGTCAGCTGGGGCAGCCTTTGGGGTAGCCGGAGTTGTTTTTTTCATGAACATGGTGAGCTTTGTCTGAATTGTTCGTTTCTTCTTCTCCTCGTAAATTTCTTGATACGGACGAAACGAATTGCGTGCCATCCGCTCAATCCTTGCAAATCGTTCGATGTTTGGGTCCATTCCTTCAAAATGGGCAAGAAGTTTATTCAATAGAGATAAACCTTCTGATAATCCCTTAGTGGCAGGTTGAGGAGTAGATGAAGACAGTTTCCTCTTGGTAGACATCTTGGGGGGGTGGTGGTTCAAGAAAAATTTCCAAGACAAAAGAAAGGCACAAGGCAAACAGACACGGAGGGAAGTGTGCTGTACCAGCGAGCGTGTTTGTAATTGAGAGCGGGGATGCGCGCGACTCCAGCTCCCGGCAGCGCCAGGAGGCTGGGGCCAATACTGTCGTACCGCCGGTCGTAAAGTCGAACAGACGTAAGTCGCATAGGTCGTAAGTCGACGACTACCTGTACACTTTTTGACACACGAGTTAGCTTACTCAGTGAGGGAGATGGGGAGCATTGCTATGGAATTAGCCTGTGGACGATAGGCTGCGATGAAACTTTGTTGGATGTCGTATTGTCGACGTATTTGTGCTAAAAGTTGATTCTTGAACTGTAATCCGTTGTCGGAGAGAAGAACCTTGGGAGTAGTAAGAGAACATATGAGGTTCATCACTCGGGCGTGAGCCACAGATTCGGCTGATTTATCCTTCAGTGGGGCTAAAATCACAAATCTAGAAAAATGATCAACTCACTCTAGTACAGACGAGGATCCTTGATGACTCCACGGAAGTCGTAACAAGTAAATGGCGACTGTGTCAAACGGACACTACTTGTATGAACCCAAGTACTTTGTTAGCCTTGTTTCGAGCAAATACACATTGTTTACTTGGTTTAAGAATCCTACTTATCATTACTCCTAAATCCTTCTCACAGTCGGATTGCTCTATAATATCGTTGTTCATTTGGTGTCTGGTTGGTGCTTGGGTGGGAAGACCAACCCCTTGGGTAACTCTGGATTTTTCTGCTCTGGGTGTATTTATAATTACTGTGCAAATCTAAATATATGCCAGGCCATAATTACAGTTTATTTATATATTTCAGATTGCTGCATGTACAGAATGGGTACTGTAGATTTGAGGAAGCAGAACGCACATACAACCAAGCCATGGTGTTGGTGAAACAACTCCAGCTGGCAGGCGCCTCACCCAACCTCGCCTCTCTCTACTCAGAATTCTCCACACTTTACATGCTCAGGTCAAACTATGCAGAGGTGAGTTCTTTGATGTATGTCTTCATGGTTTAAGTATCAGATCCAGTGTTGGTTTTGCCTCCACCACCTTCCTCAGTCTGTAACCAACACTTGTGTAGTTAACGCGACTTTGTCCCCACACTACAGTCAGCATTAGGGAGTGACAGTTTTGCAAAAGTTTTCAAAATCTAATTGCTTGGGTTGGATTATTTGTCTATCGGCCACGCTAATTCCGAATATGTTTGAGTTTTTTACATCATTGCATTAGAAGGTTTGTGGATACTTTTGGGTTTGGCATGAAAAACGCGAAAAAACTGTAAATAATAAAGGGACTGGCAATGTGGCACAACCTGTTAAAATCAAGTTATTGAATTGGATTATTCGACTACTGTGTACACTGGTTTATAATATGCTATTGTTTTACAACTCAATGCGCTACAAATTATGCCGATATTTTTGCTGCAAGTCACCACATACGTATATTTCGAAAACCAGGGCCCAATATTACCAACGGCGTGAATAGATTCCGTGGAATAAATTCAGGGCATTCCCGTCCAGGGAGCCTCAACAAACTCTGTAAATATTGCCATTGGCCTGCCATTGGCACATATACGGAGTTTGGTAATGTTCCATGAGCGGGAATGTCCTGAACTCATTCCACGGAATCTATCCACGCCGTTGGTAATATTGGGCTCAGCATCCAAGCCTCCTGCGACCTTTTGACTTCAGGGTAAGGGAAGCTGTGAGTTCTGTATGCTTTGTGTTCCTCCTGTTCAGATATGTCCCATGCTGTTCTCTAGTGCTGCTCTGTTGATTCTCCCTGAAGTTTCAAGTTTGTCAGTATTTTAATGAAAGGAAGGACTTACTGCCTCCTTATGTGGTTTATTTTCTTTTTTTAAAGCTTGTCTCCTCTCACAGAGGGACTATCACCGTTTACACTGACGGCTTTATGTTGGATGCAGGGGTGGGTGTTGGAGTAGTCTTTACCAACTTTTGTCAGGACGGTTGTCTCTCCACTATTCCATTTATTTTTATGGCGGAACTTTCGGGTATTTTACTTGCCCTCGGTATTATTTTTGCAGAACCACATCACGATTTTACAGTTTTTAGCAATTCTTGTAGTTCTCTCCAGGCCTCAGCTAGTGTCTCATCACCACATCCCTTAGTTATAGATATTTTACAGTGGCTGTTTCTCATCAAATGTTGAGGCAGGAAAGACAGTTTTTTGGGGGTTCCGGCCCATGTGGGGGAGAAGGTGAATGAGCGTGCTGATTATATAGCAAAAACAGCTGCTTTTTGCCCTGTGGCTCATCATTCCCCTCTACCTGCCTCTGATATGAAGCCAGTAATAAGAGCTGCCATCCGCTCCAGTTGGCAGCGCAGGTGGAATGCTGTCGGAGTAAACAAGTTCCGTGACATCCACCCTGCATTGAGTGCCTGGGGATGTCAGGAACTATTGCGCCGCCAGGAGACATCTTTGGCCCGCTGCTGTATTGGTCACACGCGGCCGACTGCCGGTTTTTTAACGGAGAGGGCACCCCCTTCCCCATTGTGATGACTGCTTGGTCCCATTGACTGTTTGACACCTCCTGGTAGAGTGCCCCGGTCACAGAGATCTTTGTAGTAAGCACCTCTCCCAGTGTGGGGGGGGGGGGGGTGTCTTACCGTCTCTCTTTGGTGCTGGGGGGAGTGGGTAGAGTGGGTGGAGACGTCCTCTCCTTCGTGGGGTAAGCCGACCTTCTACACAAGCTTTGAATTTGATCTGTTATCATTATTGTGCCATCACTCTTTTTTATCAAGAATTTGCCATTAGTCAAGTAAGAGGTGAGGCTTGATCATGAAAGCATAGAGTTTTAAACCCCTGCCCCTAGTGGTCACAACAATAAGCAGGGTAAATGCTATGACAACTCTTATATTATTTCCACCAGGTTCTTAACAAGCTTCAGATTAACTCAAAATAGATGCATCATACTGAGGAAGAATCATACACTGCATAATTTATCAGTATACTAAAATTAGCTAATGTATTTATAAAGGTCGAGTAAATGAACAAATGAAATGCAGAAAACAGGTTATATTAACCTGAACCCTAGAGCCTCAGCCTTACCTTAAACAGTACAAAAGTATGCATCACTTATCTCTATATAAATATGTCATGAGTCCAGACCAACTGTACCACACATGGACCACTTGGATATATGAGCAATAGGGGTTGGGTGTAAACGGGACTGTCCAGTATGGATCAATAGGCCTGCTGCAGTTTCCTCCATTCTTGTGTTCTTATGGTCTCACCAGCCAGGCTCATCTGCCTCTCTGCACTCACTAGCTGAGCTGGTGGACCAGTGACCCACACAGTGCTGATACAATGTCACTAATTATGAAACTATTTGACCTAACTAATATAGGCTGGTTTAGTTAATACATACATATTTTAAGTTAATATATATATAACATATTAAACAATTATTGCATACAGGAACAAAGTAATATAAAATATAGCTCGACCTGATGAACAACCAGGGTAATTACCTTTGAACAGGTAAGGTCTTAACCAAAGGTATATGGTGCCACAAAACAACATTGAAATGGTTTTTGATGAACATTCTATCCTATTTATTATCTGTGTTTTTTACTCTGCTTATTTTTTTTTAGTCTTGTAAGGTTTTAGTTTAATTCAGCACAGTTTCCATGTTCAGGTCACACTATGCAGAGGCATGTTTCTTTTGGGGATTTCTTCACCCTCTATCATCATCTAATGTTCAGAGTTGTAAAAAGTACTGGACGTTGTTACTTAAGTAAATGTATTGTTACATTGGCAAAATGTTACTCAAGTAGAAGTAAAAAAGTATCTTATTCATAAATTACTGTACAGTATCCTGTACTCAAGTAATGAAAGTAAAAAGTAACCTTAAAATTATGAATTGTCTCAAATATTAACCCTTTCACAGCAGGAGGTTACTCTAAGCTGAATAAAATGGTCTGACAGTAGCCAGAATAAAGTGCGTGACACGCGGTGAAAGGGTTAAAATAAATCCACAAGGAGGGTGGGGCCCTGGGGGGAGGTCCTCAAGGCTGAGTGGAGTGAAGCGTTTACACAAAATGCCACACACCAACAGACTGTGGTAGCTAGACTCAGTTTGAAAGACAGGAAAAACGTACTTGAGCATTAATGACCAGCTGTGAGTTAAACAGTAAAATGAGACCCACAATAATGAGAATTCTTACACATCTGCTTGAGTTTTGTACTCGGAAAATTTTTCTTATAAAACTTACCATACATCTTGTACACCTGCCCTTCTTACATACAGCACCTCATATTAGTGTGGTTACATAAATACAAATTACATTGGATGTTAGCTCCATATTGCAGACATACAACTGATGTTAACTATATTTCAGGCACACAACTGATGTTAACTCTGTATTGCAGGCATACAACTGATGTTAACTATATTTCAGGCACACAACTGATGTTAACTATATATTGCAGACATACAACTGATGTTAACTATATTTCAGGCATACAAATGATGTTAACTCTATATTGCAGGCATACAACTGATGTTAACTCTATATTGCAGGCATACAACTGATGTTAACTATATTTCAGGCATACAGCTGATGTTAACTGTATTTCAGGCATACAACTGATGTTAACTCTATATTTCAGGCATACAGCTGGAGTGTAAAAGCCTTACAAGCGTTGGTTGCCAATTTCCCAAAGCCACCTCTCATCGATGTGTTAAGACAGTCAGCAAAAGCCTGTGTTCTGAAACGGGAATTTAAGAAAGCCGGGTTACTTATCAAACAGGTGAGCTTTTTAGGTCATTAAGACACATTCAGGTGAGTTATTACTGAGCTTAGGTGTTTACTAATGTGTTTTAGTCTTCAAATGGTGGTCATAATCAGTGGGAGTTAGCTGTAGGGACGGTGGTCATCACCAGTGGGAGTTAGCTGTAGGGACGGTGGTTATCATCAGTGGGAGTTAGCTGTAGGGACAGTGGGAGTTAGCTGTAGGGACGGTGGTCATCATCAGTGGGAGTTAGCTGTAGGGACGGTGGTCATCATCAGTGGGAGTTAGCTGTAGGGACGGTGGTCATCATCAGCGGGAGTTAGCTGTAGGGACGGTGGTCATCATCAGCGGGAGTTAGCTGTAGGGACGGTGGTCATCATCAGTGGGAGTTAGCTGAAGGGACGGTGGTCATCATCAGTGGGAGTTAGCTGTAGGGACGGTGGTCATCATCAGTGGGAGTTAGCTGTAGGGACGGTGGTCATCATCAGTGGGAGTTAGCTGTAGGGACGGTGGTCATCATCAGTGGGAGTTAGCTGAAAGGACGGTGGTCATCATCAGTGGGAGTTAGCTGTAGGGACGGTGGTCATCATCAGTGGGAGTTAGCTGTAGGGACGGTGGTCATCATCAGTGGGAGTTAGCTGTAGGGACGGTCGGGGGATGGATCCAGGATTTTATGGGGGTCCATATTTTGTTTTCCCAGTCAAAAAAGAATGAATTAAAGTAAAGTAGAGTAGAGTAGAATAGAGTTGTAATGGGGGAGTTTTAGTGTAAGATATTGATGGAATATTTAGTTGTAGGATTGGAAGGTGAGGAAGTTTGGTAGCTTGGCTGGTTAGTTATTTAACTTGATATTATCTCAGGGGAAATCTTCTCAAACACCAACTCTAATGGTACAGCTATTTATTATTCACTTAATGACACAGACACATTAATAGCACATTAAATCAAAGTTACTAGAACATTATACTGTATTTACGTTATTAGACACTGACTCTCGGACATGAACATGAAACGGATGCATTTCCCACCGTAAGTAACTCACCCTATGGACAGCTCTGACAATGACTCACTTGTGATCTGAGGGAGGCCCAGCGGGTGCTGCTGAACTATGTCTCCTATGGGAGACCCTGCGAGCTGGAGACGCGGTGCTGGGGAGCGAAGTCTCCCTCCCGACCTCGACTAGTGACGGGCGTGACTCCGTGAAAGTGATCTGAATATGTGTAAGGGGCTGCAGGGCCTTTATATTGGAGGAAAGCCGGCAGATGACCTTTCCTAATTAACACTAGCCTGGGTGTGTCTTGACCAGGTGTGGTTTCTTTAACACGGTCATATCACACGGTTAACTCAAGTACTTAGTGGCCTTGTCCTCTTGGGTCAGGTCTTGCTGTCACTGTAGGGTGTGTCAACTTATGTGGGTTTCCACGAGGGCATCTACTTACTGTTATAGTGGGGTATGCTATAACGAATCTAATTGGTTCTAGAACCTCATTCGTTAGCATTCGTTCGTTATAGGATTAATCCGTCCCAGGCCCCCAAATACAACCACTTAACACTGAAAATTTTCTGTGGAAAATGAGAAAATACAGTACTTTATCTTACCTTAGTGTTGTTCAGCATGCAGGTACCCCTAAACACTGGCACAGCACTATCACTTCTACTGGGAGTCTTGGCTTTAAGGTCCTCAAACAATTGTTTGGCCTTCTCACAAATTATAGCTTCACTAATGCTATCACCTGCCATTTCTTTCTCCTTTACCCACACTAAGAGTAAATTTTTCATCTCTTCAATCACATTACACTTTACTTTGCTAAGTCTAAAGATTCCCTTAGCCACTTGCACAGTTTTTAACTCCTCTTTATACTTCATAATCGTACATATAGTCGATTTAGCCATCCCATATTCATCACTAAGTTTCACAATGCTTGTTCCATTCTCACGTTTCTTTATGATTTCTTTCTTAGTTTCAAGGGTTATTAGCTTTCTCACACGCTTTGGACGATTCATTGTTACAATTGTATACTTGTATAACAAAATAGTTATACAAATAACACGAATTTCCACATCAAAAGAAGAAAATTTCAACAATAACAGCGGTGCAGTGGCTACACAATGAGACAAAGATGGCGCCTGACGCTCTTGTTGTGAGCCGCTGTACAACAATATTCATGCGCCAGACGAAATAGTCCCATATTCATCCGCGTTCGTTGTAGGAGTTGCGTTTGTTATAGCATTCTCAATTTTATAGGTAAAACCGTTCGTTATAGGAATATTCGTAGTAGGATCCGTTCGTTATAGCATACCCCACTGTATGTGTTGTAATTCTCTGGGCTGTAAGCTGTAGTCTGATAAACAATCATTACACCAGACCAACCAAACAAAACCAAACAAAACCTAACCTGACCTGACCTGACCTGACCAAACCAAACCTAACTTAACCAACCCCACCCCTAGCAATTTGTATACAGTACTATATACACCTTCTTTCATTTGCAATTGAACAATTGACCACTTGCCTTTAACAATCAAGATTTTGGAATGACAAATTTCTATTTGCTTTCAACTATTTTCCGAATCCATTCAACAATCAGTTATTTTGATTTGACAATTTACAAAACCTTTCAACAGCCACATATCTCCGATTGCTTTCAACAGTCAACCAAACTTTTCAACAATGCGACTGAAACAATCATCATTGAAAAGAATTTATTCAACAATCTTTAAAATCAGTAACAGCCATGAATATTTAATTTTTGAGTATACTTACACAAACATCAACAACACAATGAATTCTGGTATAAACATATGTAATTATCTTTAGTCTTTAGCATGTAGTAGCTACATAAAACATACGATTGCTTAAAAAGAAACAAAGAAAAAAGGGCCTTATACTAATAGGTAAATACATTGGTGTCATGATACTTCCACGAAGCAATTCACAGTAAAGGCCTCGTACACCTTGGTGGGTTGTTTCTGCCTGGCTGTAAGGTAGGGATGGAGGTAGGTGAGGGTGGGAGGGGTAGTGGGATTGGGGAGAGGAGTGTCATATCAGCATCCCATTGACTTGCCTTCCTCCTCTGCCTCACGAATAGTAACCTGTCAGGTAAAAAAGAACCCATGAGTGTATAGAAGGTTTTTGTTGTGAATTGTTTCAAGTGGAACAAACGGTAAGGCAGTAGGTTATACTCTATTACTGTAGACCTACTGTATATCAATTGAAGATGTCTCGGCGCTCAATACATTGAACCAAGTAGGTGTTGACATGGTTATAGTTCTGCGACACAACATGTTCCGTGACACTAGGCAGTGCAAATTCCACGCCAACTTGCAAAATGTTCTCCCTCAGTGCATTGAGAGTCACTCCTTCTTGCCTGGCGTGGGCCGCGTTGCACCGTGGAGCTTCACGGTGGAGGTACTGCTTCAGGTATGATTTAAACACAGAGAAACAGTTTTCTATGGGGTTCAAGCAAGGAGAGTATGGAGGGAGAAATTTAAAATTCAGCTCGGGATAGACTGCTGCGATACCTTTGTGAATTGGAGCGTTGTCTAGAACAAGTACGGATCTTGCGTCTCCGATTATTGCTGCAAGTGATGCGATGAAATCACTGAATACTTCCTTCGTCACTGAACCATAGTGAGTTTCGTGATAGAGTATTCCACAGTGTTCAGCTATCGTAGCAATCACTGTCGCGTTTCTGCCACGCCGTTCACCAACGGCGCGATGCACACGCTCCCCGCGTCTTGCCCTGCCGTACGTCCTCTTGGTCCACAGATTGAACCCTGGAAGTGAAACATCAGTGTATGTAGTCATACTGTAATGTAATTAAACATTAACACAAGGAAAGTTGTACGATGCATCAAACTGAGATCAATATTAAGTACTCACTCGTTACATACAGTTTACTTAAGTAATTATGTAGTACATACCACAGATAGTTGATAAGTGGTTACATAATTACATACCTGTCTCATCAATGTATACTAGTTGCTGCTGTAGACCCGTCGCCAGCATCCACGTAGCGTACGCTTGTCTCGCCTCCTATACTGCGGGAGAATTTCTTTCTGCTGGGGAGTCACGGGACATTTTCAGTGATATCAGCTCCCCCTCCAAATAACGCGAAAGCGTTACCTCACTGAAATGTGGTTTTGTAGGAAATATATCCATGACCTCCTCCTTTATCTCTCTCAAGGTCATCAAAGGGTTTGCTTCAAGCAGCATCACTGTTAGATCCAGAGTTTCATTGTCAATGATCTTGTGTCTGCCTCCTGCGTGAGCCGCTTCAACCCTGTTTTCGCATTGGTATACTCGCACAATGGAGTATGCCGTGGTGCGCTGAACTCCAAGGGCTGCTGCAACTACGAGGAAATCTTGTTCGGCTCTGTGGGCCTCGATAATACGCTCGTGATCTGTAGCACTTGTTATTCGGTGCCTCCGTGGCATGCTGGAGGGGCTCGGCGACGAACTGTATACGGGAGAAGCTGCACACTCGTAATGAAAATACTGAGTGTGTAGCACACCATCTCGACTCGGTGATTCGTTACTTGCTTCAAAAGTTCGAATTTGATCAACTAGTCTTTCGATATACGAAAAACACCAAAACATAAACTTTTGCATAGTTATGATGTTTTAAAGATTGTTACTTAGTTTTGTAAAATGTTGAAAGTATTAGTGAATTGTCAATGAAGAATGAGACGATTGTTGAAAGCAAGTAAACGTTGTCACGTGTTGAACGACTGTTGAAAAGTTTTGGACGATTGTTGAACGGAAAGTAAAGATTGTTATTAATCAAGTGTAAGAATGTTGATTCCATTCGAAGATGTTGAAACCAAAAGTAACATTGTTCAATTGCAATTGAAAAAAGGTGTAGTATATTCATTGGCATGTTTTCCTTCAGGCTGTCATGATCGCCACAGAAGTTTTCGGGGACAAACATCCAAAGTACGCCGACACGCTCATTGACTACGGCTTCTACCTCCTTAATGTGGATGCCATCAGTCAAGGCGTTCAAGTGTATCAGGTAAGTTAAAAGTCTTTTAACCCCTTGAGTACGGTAATATTTTTTTTGTCTTAGAAAACATTTGGTCAAAACTTGGAGGAAAATATGCAAAAGAAAAACAAGTAAACCAATAAAATTAAAGATATTTTAATCAGATACTTTAGCAACTTACAAAGGTACAATATTGTCATAACATTATTGATGATGTTAAGAGATATTGCTGAAGTTTCTTGACAGTGTGTCTCTTTGAAAAACTCTTATTTTATTCTGGAAGCTGAAAATTGTTTGAGTAAGACCAGAAACAATCTTATCCTTCCCCTGGAGTGCCAAGTTGAGAGTTTGTAGATGTTTTCTTTTATCAGTAAAGAACATCAGATCTTGCATCCATTCATCATTTTCCAGTTGAGGAGCTTTTCTGTCTTCAACAAAAGTAGTGATAGGGTCCAACAGATCTACAAACCTATTCAAGACATTGCTGG
This sequence comes from Homarus gammarus, assembly GCA_958450375.1. Classification (NCBI taxonomy): domain Eukaryota; kingdom Metazoa; phylum Arthropoda; class Malacostraca; order Decapoda; family Nephropidae; genus Homarus; species Homarus gammarus. The sequence goes on from CAUDMG010004120.1 coordinate 131,694, forward strand.
TTGACAGCCACCTCACACTGCAGTAGAAAGAGACATCATTGGGCTTGTCTTCAAGTTTCAGTTCTTCAATAAAATTTTTTAACTGTCGGTGGGTCTGCCCATTTGAGTGGATGAAATTGACAATATCTAGGAAAATTTTCATAACATTTTCGTACCTGAAGTATCTGGCTGCTAGGTGTTCATGATGCAGTGAACAAGAGGAACTTTGGAAATTTGGGATCACTTATCATGAGTGCAATTAGTCCTGCATATTACCCCACCATTGCAGGTGCTCCATCTGTTGCAACACTGACAAGTTTATCCAGTGGAACATCGCATTTGTTAAGGCTCTGTCAAGTGCATTTATAATGTTAATATGACGAGTTGTTTCTTTTAGTGCCATTAAGTCTAACATCTCTTCTTTGACAGTTACATCAGAAGAAACATAACGAACAAATACCGACAGTTGTGGGTTGTCTTGTATGTCTGTAGACTCGTCAAGAGTTAAGCTAAATGCTAGAGAATTCTTCAAATCATTTTGCATCTTGCTTGCAACATCAGCACTTATCTGGGAGATATGCCTCTCTGGGGATAGAGGTTAGCACTCTGTCAAGGTTGGCGTAAAAGGCCTCCTTGATGTCATCCAGTGTTGGGGCGTATGCACTGATGAAAAAGGCGTGACGCGAGTGATTCATTAGAACTCGGAGCGTCACGAGGCGCTCGTTGATCCCAATAAACATTTCAGTTATCCTGCGTAGGATGCATTGGCGGATGGCAAAGCCAACTCCACAAATGAGGTTTCTCTCCGCGGCAGGCTTACTGTTCCAGAAGAAGGTGTAGCCAGACCCCCGTTCTGTGAGTTGGCCCTCGTATGGGAGCCGGGACTCACTAATGGCTGCTATGTCGATGTTATACCTAGCCAGCTCTTTTGGCACAAGGGCGGTTCTTCTTTCAGGGTTTCCTGATGGTCTCCTTATTCATTTGTTGTAAGATGTCCTGTATGAGAGTCTGTTGGACTTCCATTATCACATCAGTCAGTTGTTGTTTTGTGAAATTTGAATGTTTGATACTAGCAGCCAACTTAGACATATTGGAGCTAGTGAGGGCTGAGTAGCTGGCAGTAGGGAGACCGTCGAGTTGTGTGGTCAGCTGGGTGGCCCGGTGGGGGTGGACAGGGCTCAGATTACAAGCCGTGACACTGAGGGGAGCTTGGTGGGCCTACACCTCCCCCTTGGTAGACACAGATTCACCAGTAAATTGACAAATATACGTATCTACTTAGTGGGATCACAGATAGATACTGTACTGGTCACGACACTCACTAGTCACTCACGAATCAGATTTCCTATAAATCAGACTGGGCACTCCCGGAAGACCCTGTTTTTTGACAAAAAACACGGAGCTCCCACACACACGTCCCACCAGGAAACTGACACCAGGGTGATGAATTAGTATTTCACAAATTATTGTGACTTCACTGTATATGATACACATTATTGTGACTTCACTGTATATGATACACATTATTGTGACTTCACTGTATATGATACACATTATTGTGACTTCACTGTACAGGTTACATATTTTCGAGTTTCGACTTTTGTTGTGATTGCGCTGTGTACTGACAAAATTTTTGTTTGTAATTCACTTTAAAATGGCTGGCAAGCATAAGAGTGAGAGTTCTTGTGGTGCTGAGAAGAAAAAGAGACACCCATTTTAGATTTTCTATATTATTTTTTTCCATTTTCAACTTATGACCTGGTCGTCGGTCCCTAACCCCATCGTAAGTCGAGGACTGACTGTACTTAAATTTTAATGCTTTTTTCTGTTAATGGGTCCACTTCAGAAAATATGTTCATTGCTTGCTCCATATAATGTCCACAGACCTCTCACCTTTTTCATATCGTTTTAACACATCCAGTTTCTCGGCTAAGCTTATACACTTTCTATTAGCTTTTGAACCAACACCACCGTCACTTGCTCTCTTGCTCATGTTGAATAGGGATGCAAAAATGCTATAAGAAACCTGAGAAAGTTTTTCTCCCGTTCCTGTTCCAAATGCGTGAAAACAAAAGGCCCGCCAAGCTCCGACTGTTGTTTACCACTCATTAGCCAGGCAGCTTCTTGCGCAAAGCGCTATTAATTTTTTTACAGTAATTTTTTTTTTATAATACATATCGGGATTTAGTTTGTATTTATATGAAAATGTAATTTTATTTTATTTATATTATATTTTGGTCGTAAATACGAATGAAATAAAGACGTAAATTGAATTGGGTCCTAAATTGACTTCACTCTATAATACACAGCATTGTGACTTCACTCTATGATGCACAGTATTGTGACTTCACTCTATGATACACAGTATTGTGACTTCACTATAATACACAGTATTGTGACTTCACTCTATGATACACAGTATTGTGACTTCACTCTATGATACACAGTATTGTGACTTCACTCTATAATACACAGTATTGTGACTTCACTCTATGATGCACAGTATTGTGACTTCACTCTATGATACACAGTATTGTGACTTCACTATAATACACAGTATTGTGACTTCACTCTATGATACACAGTATTGTGACTTCACTCTATGATACACAGTATTGTGACTTCACTCTATGATACACAGTATTGTGACTTCACTCTATGATACACAGTATTGTGACTTCACTCTATGATACACAGTATTGTGACTTCACTCTATGATACACAGTATTGTGACTTCACTCTATGATACACAGTATTGTGACTTCACTCTATGATAATAGATGCTAGGCTGTGAGTATTTGTGCCCGAGTTTATTAGTTTATTGTTGTTCCAGACTGCACTAGAAGTCCGTCAGAATGTTTTTGGAGGAATCAACTTACACGTGGCCATTGCCCACGAAGATCTGGCCTACGCATCCTACGTCCACAATTACGCATTTGGGAAGTTTACTCACGCCAGGTAAGTGCCTCACTCTAGTACAGGAACAGTTTGTTATCATTATGCAGAGTGATAAGTGTTTGCCTCAGTAACCAGAGTCACTCCTCCCCTGGTGGTCAGCTGAAGAACTGCTCCATCATAGGCAAGTGTAGGCTTTAAGGATCACATTCATCGTTGTGTGCCTCAGGTTTCTCGCAGGATCTGGTTTAAGATTATTACTCTGGGTGTGTCATTCGTTTTGTTATTATTGACTTATATTGATCGTGTGCAACAAAATTGTCACTAAGAACAAATTTTGTGGCAGTATAAAGAATGTTTGGGAATTTTTATATTCCTAGGATCACATCTCGGCTTTTATATTGGGAGTACGGGGGAATGTGACCCTATTTATGATTTTTTTTTCAGGAATGGAAGTGTTTTGTAACTCAAATCTGGGCTGTCATGTTTACAAAACTGTTTATTATGCTATAGAAAGATACTGTAGGTCTCACTCACAGAATATGATATGCTTGGGACAAGAGCCATATTGGGTACAGTGAGTTCTGCTATAACGCGTGTTTTGATAACGCGAATTTGCTCTAACGCGATTTATGAATTCGGAACGATATTTGTATGACGCGAACGCTTGTTTGCTATAACGTGATTTTTGCTTACTATTTCTCCAATTTTGTGGTACAGTGGGGTATGCTATAACGAATCTAATTGGTTCTAGAACCTTGTTTGTTATAGGATTAATTCGTTCCAGGCCCCCAAATACAACCACTTAACACTGAAAAATATAATATAAAATTGTAAAAATTGTAAAAAAGTGCATAAATATGCATCTAAACCCCTGAAATAAAGAATAGCATTAATATTTGTAATAAAAAAACAATAAATTAGAAAAAAAAAATTAAATTATGTTCGTTGTAGGAGTTTCGTTCGTTATAGCATTCTCAATTTTATAGGTAAAACCGTTCGTTATAGGAATATTCGTAGTAGGATCCGTTCGTTATAGCATACCCCACTGTATTAACTGTGAATATAGTAAAGAAGAAAATCAACAAGAAGCGTTCTGGTGATAGAATTCCCGGTGATGATCGTAAAAGAAAGGATATAACACTTGAAGAGAAGCTCGATTTTATCAACCTCAAAGTCACCCTTCTCCCCCATCAAGTAAAGTGTTACATTTACTGTATGATTTCATTATTAGATATGATTGTAACATTTATTTAGACTGTGTTAGGCTAACTACTAAATTTTTTTGATTTCGAGTAGTAATCTGCACCTAACCCTATTTTCTCCATAAGCCCTGTTATTTCTATTACACGATTTTCTAAAACACGATATTTTACAAGAACACAATTATCGCGTTATAGCAGAACTGACTGTACTTTTATTGAAATGTTGGGTTAAACTGACTGTCATTTTGAAAACCTTAACATTTCACTAACCTTTAAATAAAATACTGAACTGATATATAATACAGTAGGCCCTTCAAATTCACGGGGGTTCGCTTCTCAAAATGGCCGCGAATCGCCAAATCTGGGAATGACATTTCTTGACTGGGGGAGGGGGGGGTACCTGTGTACAAAGAAACGTATATTCCCTTTATGTTTTTGGCCTTAGGACAATTATTTATTTTACCTGTATTGTATATATGTGTACACACACACACATATACATACATACAAATACCGTATATCGCGGCCTATAAGGCGACGGGGTGCATAAGACGGCCCCCCCAAATTTCCATCTAAAAAGTAGCTTTTGAGCTCTATTCGCTGTATAAGACCAGTTCCCCAAATGTGACACTTACCCACTGACTCAGTAGTCCTTTACCAACCATCCTTAGTTTTTTAAAATAATGCCAATTCACTTCAAGTAATGTCATCAAATATTACCCGCTGGTGTAGTGTAAACACTAGTGACGTCACTGAAGCGTCTGCTATTTACCGGTAACTGGAACTAATGTCGGTATCGAGTAAAATTTTTCCATTTACTTGAAATTGATTTACCGATTTATTTGTTTATTTATTTATTTATAATATACTGTAACATATTAAACACACTGCAAGTATTTTCTTTCATTTATACGCTTGCTTCACACGAGACGGTCGGTGGTGGGAGTGTTCCTTCGTCTCGGTGGTGTGACTGTGTTCCGACTATTTATACAACAGGTGGTTCAACAACAACCACCGTATTCTAATTGTGGTGTTTCATTAGGATTTGAGTGAAAAAGGTTACCGGTATGTACTTACTGCATACATTTATTACAAATATATATATATATATATATATATATATATATATATATATATATATATATATATATATATATATATATATATCTTGATAAAATCACACGGGAAAATGGAAACAACGGAGTACCTTAGCTTTCGTCTTTATTCAAGACATCTTCAGAGGCAACTGGATTACATGGACAGAGAGAGGCTTAAATATACAGGGTGACCTAAAAACATGAGGTCAGGTCAAAATGATGACATCCACTAATCCCCACACCAACACACACGTAGAGGAGCTTAAGAGAAGGGTGGTGACGTGACTAGTCAAGTCAGGTAAAAAGGGGACCCACAAAATAACTATCATATATCTAGATCAAAAGGTTTTTAAGCCTCTCTCTGTCCATGTAATCCAGTTGCCTCTGAAGATGTCTTGAATAAAGACGAAAGCTAAGGTACTCCGTTGTTTCCATTTTCCCGTGTAATTTTATCAAGATTTATCTTATCCACGTTTTCATTGTGGATTTTCATAAAATATACTGTATATATATATATATATATATATATATATATATATATATATATATATATATATATATATATATATATATATATATACTAAATATGCTATGTACAAAAAATGAATGTTCAATGAATTATTTATGGTGCATTAGGGTAATGGCCACTTCAGACTGGCTATAAATAGCCTTGTTATCTCCCCTCCATCTCACCCTGAGCCAGAGGGACGCGTCTTGGTAAATAACATGTTTGCTTATTTTCCATTTACTTAAAATAGATTTACCGAATTATTTGTTTATTTATTTATTTATAATATACTGTAATATATTAAACACACTGTAATTATTTTCTTTAATTTATAAACTGTTTTGCGACAAAGGAATGTTCTCCAGTAATGTTTCATTAGGATTTGAGTGAAAAAATATTACGTACTTACTACATACATTTATTACACAAACATATTTATATATACTGTATGTATACATACATACACATGCACACATTTAATTTACTAAGTCACAATATTTTAAAAGCAAATTACCCGACAAGTTAAAAATGTTATTAGCACATGATTATTACTGACGTCATCATGTATTAAAAACCTTCAAAATCCACATCATCAACATCTGACATCATAAGTTCTTCAAGTACATCCTGAGATACATTTATGGCTGCTTCATCATAAGGATCAAATTCCAAATCAGATGACGTGGCTTCGGCTTCTGTTTCATCCTCGTCCTCCCACAACATATCATCCTCCATACCATCCATTGAATTGGATATTCCGCACTTTTTAAAAGACTTGATAACTGTTTCCACATTAATATCATTCCATGCCTTGATAACAAAATCACACAGTACATCCAGTTCGGGAGCACGCATATTCCCACCTTTCGTGTAAGACTTTTTGCCGCTGATCATCCATTTGTTCCATTGTTCACGAACGCGGTCCTTGAATGGTTTGTTTAGACAAACATCAAGTGGTTGTACAAGTGAAGTTAATCCACCAGGAATAACTGCAATGTCACTGTTGTTCCTCGCCATGCTGGTTTTTGTTCCCTCTGTTAAGTGACTCGCGAACATATCCCATACTAAGAGGCTACGCTGTTTTCGAAAGCCACCAGGTCGCCTACACCATATATGATCAATCCATAACTTTATTCCTTGTTCGTCCATCCACCCTTTCTCGTTGACGTGAACAAAAACTCCAGCCGGGAACTTGATTTTGGGCATTGTTTTTCTCTTGAAAATTAGCATTGGGTTCAACTTGGTTCCGTCTGCCATGCATGAAAGTACGACTGTAAACCGTGTCTTTTCGTGTCCTGTTGTTTTCACTAACACTGTTTTTGCACCCTTTGTATCGACAGTATGATTACCGACCATGTCGAAGCTCATAGGTGTTTCATCCATGTTCCCGATGTTGCTTAATGGATAACAATGTTTCTTACGTTGTTGTATTATGTAGCGATGGAAATTAACAATTTTACAGTTAAGATCTGCTGGTAATTTTTGTGCTATTTTTGTCTTCTGCCTCAGTACCAGATTGCTTCTTTCCATAAAACGGCTACACCATGAAGCCGTGGCTTTGAAGTCTTTGCTGTGCTCTTGATTTTGTTTAGCCCACCTAAGTGCCCACATACGTATCATGTTTCTTGATACAATATACCCATTTTGACGCTGCTCATGGACCATGTCTACTGCGTGCTTCTCTAGAATCGGCCAGTGTGCAGTGCCTCTTCTCATTGCACATTTATTCCTGGGCATACTTCGTAGTAAGTGTTCCTTTGATCTCCAATCCCGCACCATCTTCTCAGTTATACCGTATTCTCTTGAAGCAGCACAATTGTTGTGTGACTGGGCATATGCTATAACTTTCAGCTTAAAACAAGCTTCATATCTCATGCGTTTAACAATTGGAGCCATGGTGAAGTTTTGTGGTAGCTGGATACAGTATTAATATACCGTAGTGTTCACACGGAGAGAGTGCTATTGCTTATGGAGTGATAACTCAACAACTGGACAAGGCAAATGAGAGAAGGTGTATCACGTTTGGGGATAGAAACCGTTACATGACCTGACGTGGTCACCTTACACATATGTGGTAATCATTAAGAATCAAACTCCGAATCAGATGACCTGACTTCTTCTTCATTGTCATCCTAAATTTACCACTGTCGGTAGTTAAAAGAATTAAAAGTCATTTATTGAATATTCTATGTAAAAAAATAAATGTTAAATTAATTATTTATAGGAGAAACGTATTATGATCAATAAATATATGGTATTACTGGCCACTTCAGACACAAAGACGGGATAAAAATAGCCCATCTCCCCCTCTTACAGCTGCCAATGGGAAGCGTGTTGGTAATTAAATTTGATGTTTATTTTCAGTTTGTCTAATTTATCATGTATCAAATTAATATTACTAGAAATTGTGTAGGTAGTAGGCAGCTACCAAACAGGGAGGTACTACTGCCTGGGAAGATATTGGAAGCATAATGTGTTGTTTAATGATAGACCCTGCTGCCATATGGCATCACGAAAATTGTGACCAAGTCCCAGGTTGCTGACCTGACTTTCTGCCTCATTTACACAATTGCAGTTTCAATTGTTCCTCTTACTTTGACAACACAACATACATACAGTATATTATTTCTCACTTTTGATCTTTTTTTTTAATCTTTGTATTTATTTATAGTTAGTTACTTAAAATAAGGCCAATTCATTTCAAGTAATGGCATCAAATGTTACCGGCCGGTGTAGTGTAAACACTAGTGACGTCACTTAAGCGTCTGTAATTAACTGTCGATAGTTTCAAGAATTAACGCACTCATTTACTGAATATTCTTTGTAAGAAAATAAATTTTAAATCAATTATTTATAGGAGAAAATATTATTATCAGTAAATATACCGATACCCGGTATGCATTACTGACCACCTCCACGGCTAAAAATAGCCCAACCTCGCGGTCACTTTCCCTTTCTTGTCTCCTCACTGGCAAATGGGGGGTGGGGGGCGTGGGGAGGGGTGTGTGATGATAGCTGTGTTTATTACAGGGTATGTTAGAGAGGTTTATAATACATTTTTATTATTTTATTATACCGGTAATCTTAATTTGAATCCAGCTTGCCAAACGTAAGTTTCAGTATAAAATAATTACTGGCAGGACTTTGTGAGTGGCTTACGATGTTTCTATCACCACTCTTGACACAATATTTAAGATGTAAGAATTTTATATTTGTTGCTTAAGACGACCCCCTAACTTTGGGCATATTTTTTTAATGTTCAAATTTCGTCTTATAGGCCGCGATATACGGTAAATAATAATGGGAAAATTCTCTCACAAATAATCCGAAACAAATTTATTAAAAAATGTGACAATTTACCCTCAAGTCTACTCTGTGCTTTAGTAATAACAAAACACACATACAGGTATATACAATACAGGCATCCCCCGCGTTACAGAACCCCAAGTTGCGGAATTTTGCTCCTACGGAATTTGTAAATTATGACCAATAATTTCGCGATACGGCCCGTAAATCCGCCCTTACGGAAATTGGGTTAAATTTTAACAATTAAAAAAAAATCACTATATAAAATAATTTTTTTTTTTTTTTAATCATAATTTGTTTGTTGTGGATTTCTTGGCGTTTGCTACCGCAAAGAGGAGTCACTCCAAGGTTTACATCCAGTGTGCGCGCATGTTTCTCACCCCAACAGTTTGATTTACCCTTTACAAACATGCAGTAAGTACAGTACAGTGCATTAACCTTATTCAAGATGACTGGAAAGAGGCCATCAAGTGGAAGTGACCGCAGTAGTGCAAAAAGAAGCCACAAAGGCATTTCATTGGATATTAAACTTGATGTTTTAAGAAGGTACATCATAAATTATTTAATGTACTGTATTGTATTGTATGTGTTTATAAATGTTTATTTTCATTCATAAAAGTGCTTGAATTACTTTTTTTGGGGCCGAAAAAATTCTTTAGGAATGCATCTCCAGTTTTATAATGGAAGTCAATGGGAACATAGGTTTCGCGTTACGGAATTTTGCGATACGGTTAATTTTCCAGGGACGCTACCCTGCCGTAACGCGGGGATGCCTGTATTATGCTTCCTCTATATGTACTGTATGTTGTTTTTCGCTTGATAGTGTGCATGACAGATACATATCAAGGGGAGTTTTTCAGTGTGGCTAGTCTCTATCTTCCTGAATTTGTTATATTCTTATGGGATTAATTATTTTGAAAATGATTGATTCACTATCTGTTGACTTTTCACAGTCCACATATGTGTTGGTTATTGGGGTATGCCTTTAAAGGTACCGTAAATACCAGTCTAAGTCCTTAGAAGTCAGATCCCAGCCTAATAACATAATAAAAAATGGAATGTATACTTTTTGTTTATATTAATGGGAGACTTGTATAGGTTATATGGAAGTGGAACCGTTATAATACGTTAAGAAATGGCCAGTCGGTCCAGCGTCAAATTGCTGTAATATTCACTTACTTCATCTCGCCTCTGACAAGACTAATATATTGGTTTGATAATACAGCTCTTCCCTGACTTATGACGGGGTTAGGGACCCAAATCCAGGTTGTAAGTCGAAAATGCTTAAATAATACATAGAAAATCTAAAATGGGTGTCTCTTTTTCTTCTCAGCACCACAAAACTCTCACTTTTAAGCTTGCCAGCCATTTTAAAGTGAATTACAAACGAAAATTTTGTCCGTGTACCGAAGTCGAGACTCGAAAATACGTAATTTGACAAAATTTTGGTACGACCGAGGCGGGTCGTAAGTCGGGGAGGAGCTGTAAGTTGAAGGCTTCCTCTCAGCTATTTACTGAACTAATTCATCTTATACATTAGCAACATGTGAATTTCTTAATCCTTTATGTTATGTCATAGTTTACTTATCATAATAACCTGGCTAACCTCTTGGTCTGTTCCTTGATACTTTATTCCGACCTTTATTGTCCAGTGTTAGTACCCGGAGAAAACCTGCCATGTTTGGTTGGTTAGTTAGGATCACTAATAGTAATTTTTATATTTTGCAGATCACTTGGATAATCTCCACCACATCTTATTTCACTTAAAAATTAACCACCCTCATGCTAACTTAACCTGACTTATTCTAACCTAACCTCATCCCTCCAAGTATTGTTTGGTTAGATTAGCATCAGGGTTGGTTAGGTTAGCATTAGTTATTCTTTAGGTGAAATAAACACAGGTGTAAATTCTCTTTAATTGATTCTATTTAGCTACACTTAAGAATTTTTAGATTAAAATACAACAAATCTCTAGTTGTTCGTTATGGAATGTTATTGTTTATCCGTTTATATTTCAGAACACACGCAGAGAGAGCGATTGAGCTGATGCTCCGTCTCTTGCCTGAAGACCACCTCCTCCTGTCCTCCAGCAAGAGAGTAAAGGCCTTGATACTGGAGGAGATGGCCATTGATAACCCAAATAAAGACGTTGGTAGGTGGACTTATTCTTCCTTTTGTTTTATTATATTAATGGTGAAGGAAGGAATCATCCCAAATATATGAAGAAATTGTCTCTCTCTCTCTCCTTAATCCTCTGAGTACGATGACTGAACCCCTAGAGTATGATGACTTAACCCAGGGGTGGGCAATTATTTTTGATGGAGGGCCACTTCATGAATGGTGGCACACTTCGCGGGCCACAGGTTAACAGCGACGAGCCAGTATTGCTGGTATGTCCACCCAACTTCCAAAATTGTCCTTTCTGTAATTAATAAGAATTTTTTTTCTGATTGCCAAATGCAGTGGCAGGCCACAGAAATAATTTGGCGGGCCAAATGTGGCTCGCGGGCTGCACTTTGCCCACCCCTGACTTAACCCCTAGAGCAGTGGTTCCCAAACGTGACCCAAAGTGAGGGTTGCAGGACGGTCTTGAAAAAAAAAAGGCAAAATTATGAAATATTACAATATTATATACAGGTAGTCGTCGACTTACGACCTAGATTGGTTACGGCCGCCCGGTCGTAAGTTGATCTGGTCGTAAGTCGGCCTATGTTATAATTACCTTACGTATATTATAATGTGTAATGATAATATAATCATCTTTAAGTCATATTTTATCAACATTTTCTTTGTTCATTATTGCTACGGTCGTCAGGTTTAAGTAAATCACTGCATACTACAGTACAATTTAATTACCTTACGTATATTATAATGTGTAATGATAATATAATCATCTTTAAGTCATATTTTATCAACATTTTCTCTGTTCATTATTGTTACGGTCGTCAGGTTTAAGTAAATCACTGCGTGTTTGTAATTGAGCGCGGGGATGCGCGCGGCTCCAGCTCCCGGCAGCGCCAGGAGGCTGGGGCCAAAACTGTCGTACCGCCGGTCGTAAAGTCGAACAGACGTAAGTCGCATAGGTCGTAAGTCGACGACTACCTGTACAGTATTCTACCAGTCTGTCTCTAGTAATATACAACTGCCTTTACAGAAAAGAAGTACCTAGCAGAGGCCCATCTCTTACACAAGGAAGCCTTAGCTCTGGCCATGAGAGCTTTTGGGGAGATGAATGTACAGACAGCCAAGCACTACGGCAACCTAGGACGTCTCTATCAGTCCATGAGGCTCTTTCAGGTGTGTGGTTCTTCAATTATGTAGTTTTCAGGTTTTAGGTGTGTAGTTTTCCCGGTTTATTTTTTTAGGTGTGTAGTTACCATGCCTGTACTTTTCCAGATGTGGTTTTTCAGGTGTGTAGTTTTCAGGTATGTAGTTTCCATGTGTGTACTTTTCTAGATGTAGTTTTTCAGGTGTGTAGTTTACTCACTGTTTTACAACCATTGTACATATCAGTGACATTTTTTCTTATCTCTTTGGCATAAAAGTTTTGCATTACTTGAGGGTTAGGTTAGGTTAGACGAAGTGTTTGAAAATGTTGTATTTTACAGTTAGCGGAGGAGATGCATCTGAAAGCCATCACCATCAAGGAACAGCTGCTGGGGCCAGAGGACTATGAGGTGGCCCTCTCAGTAGGCCACCTAGCCTCCCTCTATAACTATGACATGAATAAGTATGACAAGGCAGAGCAACTGTACCTCAGGTCCATCTCTATTGGTGAGCTGTTATTTGTACCTGTAATTTGGCCATGATTGGCAGGTAATGGGAGGGTGTTGGAGTTATGGGTGGCAGGTTATGGGAGGGTGTTGGAGTAATGGGTGGCAGGTTATGGGAAGGTGTTGGAGTTATGGGAGGGTGTTGGAGTTATGGGTGGCAGGTTATGGGAGGGTGTTGGAGTTATGGGTGGCAGGTTATGGGAGGGTGTTGGAGTTATGGGTGGCAGGTTATGGGAGGGTGTTGGAGTTATGGGTGGCAGGTTATGGGAGGGTGTTGGAGTTATGGGTGGCAGGTTATGGGAGGGTGTTGGAGTTATGGGTGGCAGGTTATGGGAGGGTGGGTATGGAGGGTGGAGTTATGGGTGGCAGGTTATGGGAGGGTGTTGGAGTTATGGCAGTTATGGAGGTGTTGGAGTATGGGTGCAGGTTGGGAGGGTTGATGGGTGGCAGGTTATGGGAGGGTGTTGGAGTTATGGGTGGCAGGTTATGGGAGGGTGTTGGAGTTATGGGTGGCAGGTTATGGGAGGGTGTTGGAGTTATGAGAGGGTGTTGGAGTTATGGGTGGCAGGTTATGGGAGGGTGTTGGAGTTATGAGAGGGTGTTGGAGTTATGGGTGGCAGGTTATGGGAGGGTGTTGGAGGGTGTTGGAGTTATGGGTGGCAGGTTATGGGAGGGTGTTGGAGTTATGGGTGGCAGGTTATGGGAGGGTGTTGGAGTTATGGGAGGGTGTTGGAGTTATGGGTGGCAGGTTATGGGAGGGTGTTGGAGTTATGAGAGGGTGTTGGAGTTATGGGTGGCAGGTTATGGGAGGGTGTTGGAGTTATGGGTGGCAGGTTATGGGAGGGTGTTGGAGTTATGGGTGGCAGGTTATGGGAGGGTGTTGGAGTTATGGGTGGCAGGTTATGGGAGGGTGTTGGAGTTATGGGTGGCAGGTTATGGGAGGGTGTTGGAGTTATGAGAGGGTGTTGGAGTTATGGGTGGCAGGTTATGGGAGGGTGTTGGAGTTATGGGTGGCAGGTTATGGGAGGGTGTTGGAGTTATGGGAGGGTGTTGGAGTTATGGGAGGGTGTTGGAGTTATGGGTGGGTGTTGGAGTTATGGGAGGGTGTTGGAGTTATGGGAGGGTGTTGGAGTTATGGGTGGCAAGTTATGAGAGGGTGTTGGAGTTATGAGAGGGTGTTGGAGTTATGGGTGGCAGGTTATGGGAGGGTGTTGGAGTTATGGGTGGCAGGTTATGGGAGGGTGTTGAAGTTATGGGTGGCAGGTTATGGGAGGGTGTTGGAGTGATGGGTGGCAGGTTATGGGAGGGTGTTGGAGTTATGGGTGGCAGGTTATGGGAGGGTGTTGGAGTGATGGGTGGCAGGTTATGGGAGGGTGTTGGAGTTATGGGAGGGTGTTGGAGTTATGGGTGGCAGGTTATGGGAGGGTGTTGGAGTTATGGGTGGCAGGTTATGGGAGGGTGTTGGAGTTATGGGTGGCAGGTTATGGGAGGGTGTTGGAGTTATGGGTGGCAGGTTATGGGAGGGTGTTGGAGTTATGGGAGGGTGTTGGAGTTATGGGTGGCAGGTTATGGGAGGGTGTTCGAGTTATGGGTGGCAGGTTATGGGAAGGTGTTGGAGTCACACAGTACTACCAGTAACACCAAACCACTACTGGGCCAAGACTGTAATTCATAGTTCAGTATATATATGACTGTTTTGTTTGGATGTTTGTGTGTTTGATAAAGTTACCGTCTCAACAGGCAAGAAGCTGTTTGGTGAAGGCTACTCGGGTTTGGAGTACGACTATCGAGGTTTACTACACGTGTACAGCATCCAGGCCAACATGGAGAAATGCTTCAAGTACCAGAATGTTCTAGCTTATTGGAAACTCCTGCGAGACGAAGCCCAAGAGACGCAAACGTCGCCCTTTAACGAACTGACGGAACCTCTCCGAGTGACCGACACTTTACACCAGTTTATGTCTATGTCGTGAATGAGGCTCGTGGTGTTTGGTTTAGCGAGTAACATTACCAGAAATACTCCCCAGTGCAGGAGTTGTGGCTTCAAAAAATGCATTTTATGTAATCATGGATGCAGATTTTCTCAGTGACTCCAATGTAGTGTGCAGACCCTTACTCCTGTGTTGTACAGTCATACTTGCACATATACACACACACTCACATACACGCCAATACATACATACATACATACCTACCATACATACATATATATATATACACATGCACACACACACACACACTGTGTGCATATTCCCAGTTCACTTTAATTTCCTTACACTCAGCTCATGTGATAGAAGCAAGAAAGAACATTGTTTAAAGACAGTGTTTCAGAAGTACATGCAGTACTGTACTGTACTGTACTCAGTGATGGGCATCGATACACTAAATTGTCTTAGGTGATACCGATACATGGATACTCTGTAGATGGTTAAAGCATTACTGATACAATATATGTATCACTGATGCTTTACTTCTGAGAATAAAGAAATCCCACTAATATGTAAATTTGTAATTTGGGTATTGGATGTAATACAAACAATTAATGCAACAGATAAGTGTATTTGATGACCTCCAAAAGCATATTACCCACCTTCCAAGATGCCATTATTGTGATATTATTGATCAATGGACCTGGTAAAATAATACTGTAATTATTGCCTTTCAGAGAGACAAATTCACCAAACATTTTATCTGTGAGTCTTCTTCTCTTTGGAGAGTGAATGTCATCCACCAAACTAAAGAGCCGCTTCACAGAGGATGGAAGAGGGGTGTTGAATTTCATAAAAACTGTCACAAATCCTGGGTACTGATGTAGTGAGGACAATGCATTGCTTGGGTCACCCGGGTATTTTAACGCCTCCATCTTGGATGAGTCTTCATCTGGAGTGACATTGGTTGAAGCACATTCATATTCAAAGAAAACATCTGAACTTTTGTCAGATGCATTGTCACGACTTGTTCCCGAGTGTGTGCGTTCAATGCTCACTCAGATTTTTGCCGACATTCACCAGCATTTGTTGAAATCATTTCTTTATGCTGGTTGTATTGTATTTTCTAGTTATTGTCAACCATTTTAATTTGAACTTTGAGTTGGATGATGATGCCCAAATGGCTGATTTATTGTCATGAGAATCATCAAGGATAAGAAACTTCTTAAAGGGACTTAGAGAAGTCTGATGCAACTGCATTGAGGAGGAGATGGCAATGCCTTAAAGGCGTTTAATTGAGCCGCTCCATTTGCTTCTCTACAGCCAAGAGTATTGGGAGCATGCAACCATAGAAGCACTGTGTGTCTGATTACAACCTGTCAAGAGCTGATGCAAGAGGTTGTAGTACATATCCTTACTCTTCAACGAATTCGAACTCGGCATCTCCGAAGGTTGGCAAACCAAGGCGAGACGTCGTTTCATTTAGTCGATCCTTGTGCTTTAAAAGGGGAGATAAGCACATGGTAATCAGTTCAGAGTTTCCTTGATGATTTTGGCAGATTTTGGTCTGCCAAATAAGTTCCAGAGGGCAGAACACTTACTCATAACACTATTGTGAAGCTTAGAGTATGGTCCTTTCATTGCAGATTTTGCATCAGTGATGCAGACAAGACTAATGGTATGGGAGCAGCATCTCAAGTGTGTGGGAAGCACTATTCTTCTGCGCAATCAGCTTCAATGTGTAAATTGGAAGATACAAAATCATCTTCAGTTTTGTCCTGGTCACCAGCCTTGGAATTCTCTTCACGCTTCTCACCTTTGGTGTATTCTCGTGCTAGAGGGACACTAATTCCATATTCTTTGAAGGCCTTCAAGAAGTCGCTTCCGTCGACTTTTGATCCGTAACTGGAACGGCAGTTACGCCAGATCGTCATCGCCACGTTTCCGGAAAAGCGTCAAAAGATTCAGGAAATGCTCACGTAATTTCTGGACGAGCTGCACGACACGGTTGCGAAGGGATAATAAAAAATTAAATCTTCCGGCGATTGCGTTTGTCTGTACGCGTAGATCAATACAATAAGCTCTAAAACCCGGTCATTTAATCCCAAACATTGGATAACGGCTCTGGAAAAATCCCTATTAAGGCTCTTAAGTTCCTTTGATTTAGTGGGTCACAGTTTGGGGATCTGTAGATACACCCGACAATGAGTAAGTCTCCTCCCTTTAGTTTAATTTTACGCCACTTGGACTCTTCAAAAACATCCTCTCCCTGTACCCTCGCCTGGCTGGCTCTAAGGTCTTGCCTAATTTCCATTTATTTTTATTAATGTATCGATGTATCTTTTATTTTATACAATTTGAGAAAGGGGCCCCAGTGATACCCACACACAAATACTTTCATCGAGTCCGATGCCGATACAAAAGTATCGATCGATACGTATCGCGATATTGCCCATCTCTGACCGTACTGTACTGTACAGGACTGTACTGTTGCCAGCAAGGTGTAATTGATATAATTTGTTATATTATTTGTTGAGTGGGTTAAAGAGAATGGTTTTAAGGTAGCTAGTTATTAATGTGCTCACAGTGAGGTGTTGGGTTTATAACATCATTAATATCTTTGACATGATCAACCAAGTTGAAAGTCATCTTCAGAATACTTTGTTATTTTAAGAATTATTTTTTTCTTAACGTGTTTGTATTTAACAGCTAATTTTCCTCATTTAAGCGTAAGGCGTTAGGTGACAAAAACCCTCGGTGGACTGTATAGGTTAACCGGTGACCTGCAGCGCCTTGTTTCCCACCAGTTAAGTCAGCAGAGAAACTTGTCTCTTACACTCATTTGCTCAACTGTGTTTGCTAACTGCTTACTGTATTCATTACTTTACAGATTTCACTTATATTTGACACAGGTTTTCAAGTATTATATTAACCAGATGATAAAAGAACTATTGAGAGTAAAGTTTCTGCAGTAAAATTGACTTGAACTTTTCCTTGTAGTTTTGTGTTGTCATTGTGTCCTTTGTGAGTTACTTCACCACTACCCAGCTTGTCTTGTTCACTATTTACTGTATGTGTACTGGCACAGTGTTCTCTCTCTCTCTCTCTTTTTTATTTAAACAGTTGATTACATGGGGATCACTGACAAGGTTCTAGCCTAGTCAAATGATAACTGGTTTAAAGGACAATTTTGGTAAAAACTATCCTAGTTGAAAAACCTTCCCCAGCATTTTTACAATAAATTATCATACATAGTTTAAAACACTAGATTAATTAAAGCCACTACAATATTAATATAATTAATTAGACAGTAAATAATATTATAGACAAATTACATAGAAATACACAGTAAAATTGTAGACTTCAATTGACATGCAGTGGACAGACGAATAAGTCAGGTTTGCAGAAGATTCAACAGAGTTGGGCGAGTCGCTTGCCATCTATGAGCGGCCATCTTGCCTTGTTGGGTAGTCATCTCCTCGACATCCGGTGTGACTGCCACGAAGAGGTTCCACAGTCACGAAACCCTGGCCACGAAGGTCCTCCGATGCCGACTGGCTCACGACCTCGGCACCCACACCAGCCGGACGCTCGACGGCACCGTTCTCGCGCTCCTCCGCACGGCTTAGGGGCAGCCCGAGCCCCGCCAGGTGAGGTGCCTCTCACCTAAGCCTTGTAGAACACCATCAGGGCCGCCACATCTCTCCCGCGCTCCAAACGGTCCGCGGCGGCGACGACGTGTCGGGGAGGGTGCGAGGCAGAATCCATCAGTCGCAAGGCTCGCCTCTTTATCTTGTCCAGTTTTCCACTCCAGGAATTGTTATGTAAACCGTGTTGTACAGATCACGGAGGGCCAGTCAGCCCGGTCACAGAGCCAAATGGTATAAGTGGAGGCCTCGTCACTCGCCACACCCGACATCACCTGGGACAGGACCACACAGTGGTCTGAACTACCTACTTGTCCCAGTTGGTGGCATCGAAGGGCGTCTTCCTGGAGGTCAGAGATGACGGGGTCCAGCACCCCTCCACGTATGCGGGTGGAGAAATCGACGTGATCCACCAGACCCCGAACCACCAGGAGGTTGTCGTAGAAGTCCCGGACGAGATAATATTCAAGTCCCCCGTGATGATGACCTGTGAGCAGTTGTGCCGGGTAAGGTTCTTCTCCTCCTCCTCCTCCTAACCCAACCATTGTGGCTAATCTGAATTTCAAATTTATTTTCAGCGTGGATAGGTGTATGGACTTGTAGGTGCAGTATACAGGCATACACAGTGCTCAAAATGGAGGGTGACTTGAGGGTAAACACACCCCCACTTCTGCCACTTGCATACCCTCACTTATTGTGCATAATCATCATGGTAACAGCTTGGTAACCTTTGGAGCAATAATACACTGATATATACTGTACTTTATATGTAATGTTACCTGTTGCTTAAAGTTGTGCTTAATTTAAGAGTGTACAATGGGTTGCATCTAGTGTTCGCTCTGTCGGGGCTGTATGGACGGATTATCATTCATTTTTCAAGCACTTTGAAGCTGCTCAGAATGACATTACACAACCTACAGTACATCAGAAAAAACTCGGTACTGGACCCTGAAATAAGTAGAACATCTTTCATGCATAACTAATAAAGTTAAAAGTTTTGTCACTGAACCTACAAGAACAATCAATGATGATGTCAAAAGCACACAAAGTAATTGAGACAAAACATAAGGTATTCTAGTCCTAAATCAACAACCCAGGAGAATATCCGACAGTGGCACAAGACTCGGCAAATACTCCGAATTTTAGCGTAGTAACATTTGACGGGTCCTCCTCGCAGGGTGAAGCCCAGTGATCCTCACGAATTTTACACAATGTCTCGCATATGCCGTTGCTGCGAGCACGTTTGTATCGGTAGCTTCCCGTTCAGCCGAGCACTCGCGTCGAAGCACAAATACAGCATTGTTAAATATATGGTTATGATGAAGCGCTCAGGAATACTCTGTACTAGATCCTGAACACTGATCCACCGATCCCGATATTTGTCTCGGCGACAAAGCCGTTCATTACTGGAGTGAACGGGATCAAGTACCGTACTAATGAATTAGTTAGTACAGGATTTCGTGAGTACATAGATGAGAAAGGAAAAATAATTCCATTAAAATTGAAACCATTGATCTTTGCCATCAACTGAGTAATCATATCAACCAGTGAATGTGAGTGTTCATTTAGCAGCATGAACACTGACATCAGTGCTCAAATAGCAGCATGAACACTGACATCAGTGTTCATTTAGCAGCATGAACACTGACACCAGTGCCACAACAAGTTGTGGAGTATGCAAAAAAAAGTGGATCCAAAAGGGACGGTGGAGCACAGAGGAGACCGTGTTGAAAATAATGGATGAAATACCGCCGGGCTATGAATTGCTTTATGATCTATTTTAAAGGTAAGATACAGTAGGTCGGGATATATAGTGACTTTTTATAACGATCTTTATGTATCGCGGCTACCAAAATTATCGACATTTTCCAATAGACGGTGGTCCTTCGGTTGACGAATTACCTCCCATAAGGATCTTCAATTCGGTTAACAAACAAAACTTCAATTAACGAAATCCTTACGACAAACACATTCTGCGAGCATCGGCTAATCAGCCGATGGGCTAGTCTGCCAGTACAGTAATCTGTTCTATGTTTACATTCGTTTCCAATGAAGTAAATATCAAGAAAGTTGTGTTGTTTAATATTTTTGCACCCGTTGTTACCGTTACACAGGTGAAGACAGCCGTCGTCCAACCAGTGACACAAGTTACTGAACCTCAATCCGTATATCACACCAGTCCAGGTAGCTACTCTCCTCCCGAACACCGAGATAACGACCCGTGACCCCTGGTAAAGGTCACATGTTCTCCAGTGAGATTCGGCCCAGCATAAAACTCAAACAAGAGGTAAGTGGCGAAGTCTCCGTCAGTCATCGAGGAAACGCCTACACGGACCTCCACATTCTTGAAGGCAGCCACTCCTCCCTGCCAGGTAAGCATCTCCACTAGTGTGATGGTGTATTCTCCCTCCAGGTCAATTAGCCACCAGGGTTTTGGGTGCTCGGTGCTAGAGTCGCCCCGGTGACACGTCGACTGTCCCGAAGCGTCGAATGCGTTGGAAACCGGAGCGGAGGGCTGCTGTCCGTAGAGGGGCTCGTTGCACGTCGGGCACGAGATCGCGGTGGTAGTTGTAGTTGTGGGGAGAACTGTGATGGTAGTTATGGTAGGAGCTGTGGTGGTAGTTGTGGTAGGATTCACGAGGTCTTGTAACGACGAGGTCTCAAAGGTTCTCTCATTCATGGCATCTTCTTGGTCCAAACCTTGTAGTTGGCAGGTCTTGTCTGTTGGGCAAGTTAAATCATTAGTCTATAATTTGATCATACACACACACACACACAGACTACTACTTACCACTTTGCTGTCACTCGGAATCGAGTATGACGATCATCCAGCTACGATACATTGTATGATATCATTGTATCATTGATACAATGATATGAGTTATTAGGGATGTCACCTTCAGTGGTGAGTTTTAAGGTGACTAAAGAGGCCAATATGGGACCGGCAGAGTTTTTCACAGATGTTGCACATATGGAGGGTTACATCGAATGTGGGAGGGGCGGTGTCGGCTTTCTTTCCGGCGTTGACATTCGTCTGCATCAATTTGCAATCGGGCTAACTCGAAAGTATTGACACCTTCTCGTGTGGTGCTCCTCCGTGCGTTGCGGCGTGGAGTAATCGTCTCCCAGGCGAGGGGGTCAATATGGGACTTTTAAGGCTTGTCTTAACTATCCTTATATCTTTTCAGTTGCCCGCCGGCGTTACGTTTACTATTCGTTAGGTGACTAAAGTAGCCGCTTTGGCAGTCCATGTGGGTAACATGGCCAGTCCAACGTAGTTGTTCGTGGATAACGGTAGCCTCGATGCTCCTACAGATGGTGTCGGCAAGGATGCCGACATTTGTTCTCTCGTCCTCCCAGCGAACTCGAAGGACGGAACGTAGACTACGTTGGCGAAAGTTTTTCAAGTGCCTCGAGGGGCCTCCTGTGTGTACCCCATGTCTCGCTGCCATATAGCAGGTTGTGGAGGACCACTGCTCAATATATGTGTAACTTTATAGATAATTTCAGCTCCCTACAACTGAAGACTCGGGTACGAAATCTGCCCAAGGCTCGAGATGCACATCCGATCCGACGCATAATCTCTTCATCGATGTCCGCGGCGGTGGACAGGCGGGAGCCAAGATACCGAAAGTAGGTAATATTAGACGGGGTAGTACCGTTTAGATGGGTGGACCGTGGAGGCGAGTCTGAACCAGGGGCAGGTTGAAAGAGAATCCGAGTCTACGTACATTCACCTCGAGGCCGAAGTGTGCATACGTATCTGCGCGCGTGTTCAAGATCTCCCGTAGATTGTGTTCAGTGTGAGCAACAAGAGCGAGGTCGTCTGCATACTGAAGTTCAGTAATGGAAGCTGCCTACACCTTTGTTCTTGCCTGGAGTCATCTATGTTGAAAAGACCCACCTTCGCCCGTCAGTCGATGTCCACCCCGCAGGCTAAATTGGCACTGGCACGAGAAAGGAAGGCAGCAAAGAAAATGGAAAAGAGAG
This sequence comes from Homarus gammarus, assembly GCA_958450375.1. Taxonomy (NCBI): domain Eukaryota; kingdom Metazoa; phylum Arthropoda; class Malacostraca; order Decapoda; family Nephropidae; genus Homarus; species Homarus gammarus. The sequence continues at coordinate 154,022 of CAUDMG010004120.1, forward strand.
TTGATGCCGGTACACACCCTTGTTTAACCTCCTTTGGACGGGGGAAGAACTCGGACTGGGTGCCATTGTGCAAGACACTGCCATTCATGCCATCGTGGAGTTGCCTCTCAATGGCGATGTATTCTGGGGGGGCAGTCAAAACAGCCGAGGGTCTACCAGAGGGCTTCCCTGTTGACCAAGTCGAAGGACTCGGTTAGGTCGACGAAAGCCACGTACAGGTGACTGTGCTGTTCTCTGCACTTTTGTGTATCTGGCGGACAGCAAAGATCACGTCAGTGGTGCCACGTGATGGTCTAAGGCCACGTTGAGATTCTGGGAGGAAGTTTTCCGCCACAGGAAAAAGTTTGTTTAGGAGGACCCGGGCAAAAATCTTCCCAACTACGGACAGCAGCGAGATATAGTGATAGTTGTCACAGTCTGACCGGTCTCCCTTGTTCTTTTAAATATTGACGATGGAGGCGTCTTGAAGAGCTTGAGGGATTTCCTCTTTTTCCCATGTATTCTCCAGGAGAGAGTGGAGACGTCTGGTAAGTAGAGGTCCTCCTGCTTTATACACCTCGGCTGGGATTCCACTCCCCCTCCTCCACTCCTCCTTCTCCACTCCCCCTCATCCACTCCCCCACCTCCACTCACCCTCATCCACTCCCCCACCTCCACTCCCCCTCCTCCATTCACCCTCCTCCACTCCCCCTCCTCCACTTACCCTCCTCCACTCCCCCACCTCCACTCACCCTCCTCCACTCACCCACCTCCACTCACCCTCCTCCACTGCCCCTCCTCCACTCACCCTCCTCCACTCACCCTCCTCCACTCACCCTCCTTCACTCCCCCTCCTCCACTCACCCACCTCCACTCACCCTCCTCCACTCACCCTCCTCCACTCCCCCTCCTCGGCATCCGTGCTTCACAGAAGGAGGATATGGACCGTAGGCGAGCCCCTTCGCCTACCCGGGGATTTCTCACTCCCTCCCGACCTCCACCAACCCACTCCTGCCGTCCGTCAGACTCGCTCCAAAAGCTACGACAAGCAGTTTCTGCATTCAGAGCTACTGCTCCACGCCAGCCTCCTCGGCGCCCCGAACACATCCCTCCTGCACTATTCACAGCCGAGTATGTTTTCGTCGGGCACGACGCTCACCGCAACGCCCCTACGATGGACCCTTCCAGGTTGTTACCCGTTCAGCGAAGTTTTTGACGATTATCCGGAATGGCAGATACGATACCGTTGGCATAGACCGAGTCAAGCCGGCCACCTCACCCATTAAGCCCCACCAACAAGCGACGCCTGGACCATTCCACCCGCAGCAACACCCTGCCCACGACATTTCTGGGCACCCTCTTTTCACCCTTGGGTATCCCCTGTTCCTGTCCTGGACCCTGCTGATGTCGCCCTTGACCCAGTCGACCCAGCCAGTGCCCCTGAGGACGCTGCTCCGATAGAAGCACATCAACCATTGCCTGTACAACCTCCTCTAATCCAAAACCCTCATCTTCCCCCGATTCCCCCACAGGTTCCGTGTCTCCCGCAGCGGCCGAGTGGTACGTACACCTGCCCGGTATGTATCACGTGTGGGACGAAACCCGGCTAACATCCCCGTCGCGCCCGGAGGGGAGGGGGAGTATTGTAGTGGATTCCTCCCCTAGAAACGCCGTGTGTCCCTGACTGCCGACCCCCAGCGAATCTGCCGGCGTATCCCTCGTGGTCAAGGTCGGGTAACCAGCGACGCAGAACAAAACGGGGGGGGGGGGCCTACCCCGCTATATAAGACCTCACCTGGCTTCACTAAGAACCTGGCAGGCCTCTCCATACAGTGTACCTTTAGACTAACACTTAACTAACACGTCAAAAAAAAAAAAAAAAGTGACTACCCTCCCAGTTACAAAGAACCTGGGCGAGCTCTCCAACAATAATAAAAATAATAATAATAAGCAGCATTATATAAATAAACCAATATTAATACAAAGGTCTGACGACCCAAGGGAGCAGAACAAAGATAAAACACCAATAAGAAAGATGAAGCGATCTGGTTGAGCCCAGATTCTTTCTACTCCTGCTGTATTTAAGTTTCACCACTTTCCCTCAACCCCTAATAATCTTCTTTCACCTCATAACTAAAGACTTCGTACTCGTACGTCGACCTCTTTCTACTTACCGCCACCAGCGAGCAACATCTCCACACACACGCTCCCTCAGAAAGCTCCTCGCCCTACAGGAACTCTGAGCAAGCTTCGCCCGACTTAGTATCTCTAAGACTGTGCTGTGCAGTAATATATATACGGGAAACACAGTGATTTTCCATTTCTACCTGAATCCGGAGTGTTGGACATATTACACGTACGTACGTTGTGAGGCGAAATAAGAGACCCTGACTCAACAGAGATACCAATATCACCAACATACACGTAATATAACACCGAAGTCCATTTAACGAAACACGTAAAATATCATTAGGAAATAACGAGTGCCGCATACACAATATAAAGTATCAGTGAGACGAGAAGATAGCTGTCAGGAAACCGAAGGTAACCCGGAGACGTACTGAACGTGAAACGATCCTGTCCTTCACCCGTGAAGGTTTCTCGAACTTTATTCTCTTTCCAGTACAGATGTATGTTTAGATAGATAATTGATCGATGGTGGGACACGGACATTTAAAAAATGTATATATATTTTTTTGTATTATCTTATTTTCTTCATTTTACTGTAGGGCCTAGTCCGTGGCCTATCAGTCGAAGGCCACTGCGGGCCAATACATGTTGAACAGGGGCACTTATGGTTGTGTAAATATTATATAATGAAACACTCGAAACAAGGTCATTTGCTGCGCTACAAATTAGTTTGTGGGATCCCAGATACCGGTGGGCCCTAGGCCAATGCAGCCCTGGCCGGGGGTGGCGTCCTCGGGTCCACGAGCAGGCGCGGTAGCGTGGATGCTAGCAGTGATGTCAGGCGGCGGTGGAGAGAGGGGAGGTTGACTGGGTATCAGGTGGAGTCATGGGTAGTCTGTGTAGGCGGTACAGTGTGTGTGTGAAGTCTTTCAGTACGGTTGATAAATTCTTTGATGTTTGGGCATCAAAGTGATCTAATTTTAGTAGTACTTGGGAGCTATCCCCAAGGACAAGCCACTCGTACTGGCAGACTCAACACATTTTACTGACAACAAAGACAGTTGAAGCTTTCAACATCACTTAATGGATGTTCCAACTTCAATCAGCTATCCAAGTTGCCTTAACATAAATCACCACTGTTGCAATTTCAGATTGTCGTTATACTAAGGAATAACGAAGTCATGGGTGCACTCCAAGATGGAAAGAAAACGGAGGACTCAGGATGTTCTGAAGCTAACGCCTCGTTAAAAACGGCATAGTTACACGTTAACCCACAAACCAGCCTCCGCTTTCATTCCCCACTTAACTATACCTTGCCGGAAATATCCTTGTTTACGGCTTCTATCTTTTGTTCTGAGCGTAATAAGAATCGTCCGATTTTACGTTCACGACCGTGGTCATTACATCTTGAACCCAATTTGTTTTTTAATGCAATTTCAAAGCCTTTCCCATGTTAAACAAGTAAAAGGCAATTTTATCGTTTAAAATACTCTAATATATATTGTGGCGGAAATGCAATGGAAGAAGAGGGTTTTGGAATGGTCCAAACAGATTCCAAATCTTAAATTCGCTGCATGACCAGATCTATAATTTTAACCTAATTTCGACTGAACATTGGTCGTGTTAAATTGAAAAACTCTGGTCAGTATTTAGATGGAAGTTCAAATGTTGGTTCATAGGTTAGATTTTCAAATATCTTGTTTGGAATCGAGTATTTTACCACTTCTGGTGTTATCAGACAAAACAAAGATTAGTTTAAACCAGTGAAAATCGAACTACAGTATGCGTTTTTTTTTTTTGACCATTCTGGGTACGAGAATGGGCATTTTAACCTACTGGAAAGTATAAGACAGCATATTAATTTCATCTTTGTCCATTGGGTTATGTTGTGAAAATGTGAACATTTAAAGACGAATAGAGTGGTATTTGCCAAGAGGTGAAAGCGTTTAATATCATAGAGTACAGTGCGTGTTTCAGGACAAACAAGGGACGTTCTCCAGATTTTATTATACTCAAGGCTTTGATTCAGTACATCAAGGAATTAGATTATTCCATAAAATATAAATGGAGTAATTTTATTAAACTTTCATTGGTTACATACATTGTATATTTAATGTGTACTCAACCCGTACACATTTGAGTTTACCTGCACAGAATATAATACAACACAGCACTTTACGGGGAACACACCTGGACACAGGTTACGATCCACAAATGGAGTCTGGGATGGTTGATGAAATAACAAAGATGCTGGAAACCAGCTTTTTGACGACACAAATTGCTCCTAGTTTAACACTCACTAGGGAACAAGAATCTCCTTACTCAAGTTGTGGAAAGAATCCACGTTCCACTAACGGCGGTAGAGCTCGAATAGGCTAGTAATTCTTCCGATGGTGTTCTCCAGCAACAATTAGAAACCCATGAAAACTTTCGTAGAATCTCCCAATCGTTCTGATGGGGTACAGCTTCCTCGGTTAACTCGTATAGATCTTATGTTCGTGTAACGAGCGTGTTCTAGAGATCAAATAAAAAGCGAGAAGATTAAGGTAGTTTTATCCTGGTGGAATGGTCCAACACAAGACTTAATTAAAAGGTTAAGTTTCCTTAATATCCAAAAACTAATAAAATCTACCATTTTTATCAAGGGAAAGTTCAAACTAAGACTTCATATTCACAAACAAATTACTTATAACCAAATATTTCAAAAGCCACTTACAATATTGAGCAGGATTTAACATTACAGCAAATGTGGTATCGTCGTCGTGCACTAGTGTTCTGAGTTCATGACCGTCTACCGGGCTTTATATACAGGCGGCCCACATTCCGTGACCAGTCACAAGCTGTTTGTTATACGTAAGGCTAAGTTTTAGCCAATGGGAACATTACCTTCGTATGACGTCAAGGTTGCACCATGCCGGAGCGGATCATTTTAACGCCGGCAGGTTTGTCATCCCGGAAGTGGCAAATGGCTGTTTGATGACGACTAAGTGATTTAAAGTTTATTGTGACCTAAAAGAAGTGTATAACGTGAAGAACAATGTACTATGTTATGAAAGCGTATTTACAGGAGGTCTGAAAATGTATTCACTGTCTTACTTACCTTGGTAGAAATTGTGAATGCATTAAATGTTTTAGAACAGCAATATTGGCTTCACTTGAAGTGTCAGACGATTGTTAAGAGACATACAGCTTACATGAAATTAGTAGTATTTTAATATAAAAAAGGTGATAAAATTAAAGACAATAGCATAAAAAAGTTAATATGACGACTAAAATAAGATTAGAAAGTACATTGATAACGAGAGAAAAAACATTGAGTTGTTATTAACATTTACTTGAAATGAACCACACAGCGGAAACACTAAAAGTAACAACAGCTTTTAAGTCGTACGGGTGAGTTTACAAAGATACATATATGTTACAAGAACAAAACATAGAAATTAAAACTAAGTAGAGTCGTGAGTGGTGCTTGTACTCGGGGGAGGAATACAATCCACTTCCCCCGAGGGGAGTCAATTACATCGGGTATAGTTTATAGTCATACTGGTTAGAGAGATATTTACCGATAAAGGTGAAACACGTACAATTTGGTCAGGCCTCACCCAATGTATCCAGGTAAAAAAGTCCCAGAAAAAAAAAGAAAAGGTAACTACGAAATTCTCATATTTTTTAAGGTTAATATGTCAACCTAACCTAACCTAGCCTAGCCTAGCCTTTACTACCGGCCACCATAAATTAATTGTGACTTTATTACCGGTCACCCACCCAATACCTGACACGCACAGGACAGTAAGTACCTTGGAGAGTATTTGTGGTACCTGATAATATACATATGACAATGTTACCACGATGTTAACTTTCTTTTTTTACATTTTTATAATTAATTTATAAATATATACCTTTTACGGTCATGTGTAAAGATTATTCGGGTCGTGACTTTATTAATTTACCGTTCGTAGTTCTCACCAAGGAATGGAGATGTGTGTAACTGTAGGGTATGTTGTTATTTCTGAAGGAAACTTTATTGACTACGATACTGCCACTGTAGGCTGTGAGTTGCTGTCATAACTTTTTGGTTTGGTAGGTTATGGTGTAAATACCCAAGAGCAGTTTATGTGGGATAATCCCCTCGTTTGGTTGTGACGGTGTTTACCGGAGAAGAAGTTCGGTTGAGCAGCGAGTCGGTGGCATGGTGGGGTATATAAAGGGTGAACCGGCGAGGATGGATCAGTTACAATCCGATCCTTGTGTCTGGTGTTAGAACTCGTGTATAGCGACATAATAAAGTGTAGTTTGTGAAGAAGAAAAGAAAAGAAAAGTATAGTATATATATTCGTGTTTAGACATTTGTTCATCCGGCTGTTAGTGTTGTGCATTCGAAAAGTTTTTTTTAAACATTTTTCTGTGGTTTTTAACACAAGTCATAGATGTATTTGACTTGAGGCCTGTGAAACATATTTAAGATTTGTGTTTGTGGTTAACTAAGGAGCTTTTGAAGGAGTTCATAATTCAAGTACTCGGAGTACAGAATATTTAAGTTGAAAACGGTAGTTTAATTGAAATCAAAACCTTTAAGTGTATCGTGCTAAGTGTTTGAAAAAGTTAGTGTTAATAGTGTATTTTGTGAAATTTGCGGAATATTTTGTGTTTTAGCAAGAAATCGTTTTGTTGATGAGTGACGGAAAGTGAATTCATGAAGATTGTGTAGCAAGTTCATTATTGAAATATTCTCTCGACCTGAAGTTGTTTGGATGCGAACTTCAATGCAATTTTAAGTGATGGTGGTGGAATCTTGAAAATGAGTGAGAAGAAAAGAAAGCTGCATCCCTTATGTGTGCCTTGAGCTTGGACACTTCATAGTGATAAGTGATCGTGGTGGAATCGTGAAAATGAGTGAGAAGGAAAAAAGATGCAGCATTTGTGTGTGCCAAGTAGTAAAGCATACTGGTGTGTGTGTGTTTTGATGCGTGTAGTAGAAGATTGGAGGTGTTGTGCTTATAGTGATCCCATCAACCGGAGAAGTAGGTAAGAAAATAAATCTCCCGACAGCGACCCTTTGGTAAACGAGGGGTGAGGGCAGGTAAGTGACTATGGATGTTGAGAGTTTATTTAGCGAGGTAAAGATAGGCATTTGACATGAGCGTTGAGTTGGAGGTAATTAGCGTGGGAAAGGTTGATTTTTGCAGAGAGGTGACCGGCAGAGGTAGAGCCAGAATTTCGAATTTAGGTGAATGAAATTTTTGATTGGGTGTTGTGTTTGTGCTGTTATATACTGGAGGCTATATAATGGTACTACACTCTCGGTTGTGTGTGTTTATGGTCGTATTTTGTTGTCGTAGTAGATAGAGGCGAGGTAAGGCGGTAGTGTGCCGTCTGTTATGGTTCATGTGTTAGTTTTATACGCAGACTAGAGTGTTGTTATTGTGTATGTGGTCTTGTTTCATTATTTTAGACTTGTTCGTTGTAAATTTTTAAGTTGAGTGGTAAGTACTGTATTCTGAAATTGTTTATTATGGTATATGTGAATTAATTGTAATTTGACATTGATTGATGTCGGAAAGTCATATTTGATTTGTTGCCATAGAAGGTAATATAACGTTAAAATAGTAGTTAAATTTGGTTAGTGCTAGATGGGTTTTGAGAAAGTGATTGAAAGCTGAACCTTGATGCCTTTTATTGCAGGTGTTCGGAAGGCTTATACTGTGGAGTCTAGAAGAGAACGTGACCTAAGTTTGTAGGAGGTGGCTAGCTCGTCTACACTTGCGGTGAGGAAATCGGCAACATGGTATTTAAAATGGAAGGTGTAGCTGTTTTTGAGTAAAGAGAAGTGGTAGGTGTAATAAGGAAATTGATAAGTTGTTCATGGGTAATATATTTGTATTGAGAATTAGTGTAAGTTTTATAGGTTGTGTAATAAATAAATTTTTTCAGGTTGTTGTTGGAGGTGGAAGGAGCCGGTATTTTTTGAGGTAGACTAGGGGAATAGTGATGGGTAAGTGACGTTGAAGTTTGTAAAATAGTTATGAAAATTGAACTAGATTTGTGGTCTTGTGCCGTAGAGCAATAGAAAGGTTAAAAGTTGACATTAAAATCAATGATTGTGGCTTGAGTTGGGTAATGTTCAGTTTAAATTGTTGAATTTTGTGCCTCGGCTGTAGATTAAAGCAAATGTAAATGAGTTTTGATAAATTGAGTTTATTATATAGTAGAGGTAGTGAGAAAGTTTTGATAAATGGGTAACGAGTGACGTTTTTTCAGGTTGGTGTCGGTTTCCTAGTGCAGCCAAAAGTGCCTAGTTTATAGTAGATGGGCAAGGGGAGACTTAAGTGAGGTGTATGAACCTGTGAAAGGACACTACTTAGTCGAGGAACCCTACCCGTAGCTGACTGACGCCCGCCTCACAAGGGGTCACAGCCGAAGTGGGGGCGCCGGCGGTAGTGCGGTACCGCTCTCGCCTCGCAAGCGAGGTGTCTTGGGTTCGATTCCCGGGCCGGTGGAAAGTGGGTTGGACACACTTCCTAGACCCCCTCGGTCCCTGTTGACCTAGCAGTAAAGTAGGTACCCTTTGTAAATCGAAAGTTGCGAATTCGTATTTGGGGAAAGTGGTCGGAGCTAGCCGACCAAATTTTAAAGATTGGAGGGTTGTATGCCCTTGACAAAAAATGCTATGACCTTTTAGGCAAGTAGAAAATTGGCATGCTGCCTAGTTGGGCGGTGTAGGCGCTTGTGCCCTTGACCTTGCACTTGAATAAGGGGGGGGATGCCCCTCCGCCCCCGTGTCCAAAAAAAGTGTGGTAATGAGAAATCGAAAAATGGTAGAGCTGTGTTGACTGTATCGACTAACCAAGAGGAAGTATGATCGCCATGCAGAGATGGGGGAGAAGCCGATGTTGGAAAGGAGCCAAGTGTTGTAACCAGTCGCCCTGTGCAGTATGTGCTAAAAGGTAATGTAAACTGGTTGAAAGGGGGCGGGTCCGTTTGATATGAAGAGGGACTTTGGTTGTCGTTATTGATGTGGTAATTGTTTTCTACAGGAGTTGTTGCAGTCCAGAAGACGTGATAATGGAGAGGGACATTATCGCTCGACTGAATGAGAGCCAGTAAAGGTGTAAGTATTTTTTATTGGAGTTGTAGCTGTACTTTGTTTTAATGTGAAGAGTACAGTATTTGTAACACTGACGTATTGTTTTCATGTTGCCGTTGGAGGAATATGGGCGAATTGTTGAGAGGAGTGCGTCGACACTGGATACGGTGATGTAAAATAATGAGAAATCGACAAATGGTAGTTGTGTTGACTGTATCGACTAACCAAGAGGAAGTATGATCGCCATGCAGAGATGGGGGAGAAGCCAAGGTTGGAAAGGAGCCAAGTGTTGTAACCAGTCGCCGTGTGCAGTATGTGCTAAAAGGTAATGTAAACTGGTTGAAAGGGGGCGGGTCCGTTTGATATGAAGAGGGACTTTGGTTGTCGTTATTGATGTGGTAATTGTTTTCTACAGGAGTTGTTGCAGTCCAGAAGACGTGATAATGGAGAGGGACATTATCGCTCGACTGAATGAGAGCTAGTAAAGGTGTAAGTATTTTTTATTGGAGTTGTAGCTATACTTTGTTTTAATGTGAAGAGTACAGTACTTGTAACACTGACGTATTGTTTTTGTGTTGCCGTTGGAGGAATATGGGCGAATTGTTGAGAGGAGTGCGTCGACACTGGATACGGTGATGTAAAATAATGAGAAATCGACGAATGGTAGAGTTGTGTTGACTGTATCGACTAACCAAGAGGAAGTATGATCGCCATGCAGAGATGGGGGAGAAGCCGATGTTGGAAAGGAGCCAAGTGTTGTAACCAGTCGCCCTGTGCAGCATGTGCTAAAAGGTAATGTAAACTGGTTGAAGGGGGGGGGGGTCCGTTTGATACGAAGAGGGACTTTGGTTGTCGTTGTTGATGTGGTATTGTTTTTTTACAGGAGTTGTTGCAGTCCAGAAGACGTGATAATGGAGAGGGACATTAACGTTCGACTGAATGAGAGCCAGTAAAGGTGTAAGTATTGTTCATTGGAGTTGTAGCTGTACTTTGTTTTAATGTGAAGAGTACAGTATTTGTAACACTGACGTATTGTTTTTGTGTTTTCATGTTGCCGTTGGAGGAATATGGGCGAATTGTTGAGAGGAGTGCGTCGACACTGGATACGGTGATGTAAAATAATGAGAAATCGACAAATGGTATAGTTGTGTTGACTGTATCGACTAACCAAGAGGAAGTATGATCGCCATGCAGAGATGGGGGAGAAGCCGATGTTGGAAAGGAGCCAAGTGTTGTAACCAGTCGCCCTGTGCAGCATGTGCTAAAAGGTAATGTAAACTGTTTGAAGGGGGGGGTCCGTTTGATATGAAGAGGGACTTTGGTTGTCGTTATTGATGTGGTAATTGTTTTCTACAGGAGTTGTTGCAGTCCAGAAGACGTGATAATGGAGAGGGACATTATCGCTCGACTGAATGAGAGCCAGTAAAGGTGTAAGTATTTTTTATTGGAGTTGTAGCTGTACTTTGTTTTAATGTGAAGAGTACAGTATTTGTAACACTGACGTATTGTTTTCATGTTGCCGTTGGAGGAATATGGGCGAATTGTTGAGAGGAGTGCGTCGACACTGGATACGGTGATGTAAAATAATGAGAAATCGACAAATGGTAGAGTTGTGTTGACTGTATCGACTAACCAAGAGGAAGTATGATCGCCATGCAGAGATGGGGGAGAAGCCGAGGTTGGAAAGGAGCCAAGTGTTGTAACCAGCCCCCTGTGCAGCATGTGCTAAAAGGTAATGTAAACTGGTTGAAGGGGGGGGGGGGGGTCCGTTTGATATGAAGAGGGACTTTGGTTGTCGTTGTTGATGTGGTATTGTTTTTTACAGGAGTTGTTGCAGTCCAGAAGACGTGATAATGGAGAGGGACATTAACGTTCGACTGAATGAGAGCCAGTAAAGGTGTAAGTATTTTTTATTGGAGTTGTAGCTGTACTTTGTTTTATTGTGAAGAGTACCGTATTTGTAACACTGACGTTTTGTTTTTGTTTTTTCATGTTGTCGTTGGAGGAATATGGGCGAATTGTTGAGAGGAGTGCGTCGACAATGGAAACGGTGATGTAAAATTGCGCAATGTACTATTTGAAGGCGAGTTGTTATTGTATTTGAAAGTTGTATGTAAAGTTTTTGTATACGAGGCAAGTGATATATAATATTTTTTTCGGGTAGCAGTACCCATTGACTCGGTGATAATGCTAGGGATTGTGTGTTGAGGGGTATGAGAGTTGCTTTGATTGCAGTTAGCCAGAGGGCGCAAAAGTGATACTTGGTGCTGTATGTGATATTGCCACGGAGCGTAGGAGCACGTGTGAGGACTAGTTGGTGCAATAGGAAATGAGTTAAGTTGTTTATGGATAAGAATATAGAGTTGAAGTGTGTTTTTGGTAATGAAATAATTTTTGTTTTCAGGTTGTGGAAGTGCAGGTATTGACTAATTGGATTACTGATGGGTAAGTTGATTTTGTATTTGAAAGTTGACAAGAGGTGATAGGAAAAGTGAAATCGAGTAATATGAAGTGTTGGCCCTCTACTGTACTGTAAGTAATGTAAAAAGAAAGGTTTTAACGATGATGGTGATTTAGAAGTTGTAGGGAGTTTTTGTTTTAGTTTGTAAAATGTGTTGGTAGAAGGTTGTGTGAAGATTAAATGAAGTTGTTTATATAGGGCGTGAAAGGTTTATGAATTGTTGTGGTGGGAAGTAATGTGTTGAATTGTTTGTTTTTAAGGCCGGATTGGAGTTTTTGGAATGGTAGGCTGCAGTGATGGTGGAAGAGGCAGTGGTTACTCGGCGACGGAGTTGGGAGCGAAAGGGTAAGGAGCCGATTGTTTGTGTTAAAGAGGAAGTGTTTGTTTGAATTTGGGTAAGATGAAAGGTTTGTATGTGTAGGGGCGGGAAGGTGAATTTGTTGTGAGTTTGTATTGTAATTATGTAGAAGTTAGTTGGTAGCAGGCTAGTATTGTTGTTACACACTGGAGGCTGTGTAATGATTGGTACTAGCCTTGGTGAATGGTTTGTAGTAGAGTATGTATATATTGGTAAGAAGTAGGCATTTGTAGTGGTTTAAAAGGATGAAATTTGGTAGACATGCCTAAAAGGGTTTGATTTCTTGTTGTAGGCATAAGAGAGAGTTGTTGATAGTGAAGGCGAGTGGATGCATGAAGCTTTTTGGACTGGTGTTTATTATGGATATGTTTGGTTTTTTTCAGTGGAGCGAGTGGTGTAGGGTATGTTCCTCGTGGTAAGAGTAAGGAAGGAGACGACCAGGTATTGGGCATCATTTACCGTGGTGGTTACGAAGAGGATGTGCCGCGAAGAAAGGAAGTGGTACATCGACGATGGAGCTGGGAATAACCGTGGCGGTTGCGCCATAGCAAGAGATAGTGTTTTTGTGGGTGAACTATTTGAGCAATGGGAAATGATACTTTACCTAGATGTGTGGCCGTGAAGTGTATATTGCAGGTAATATAAGAAGAGCACTACGAAGAGTTTCCCGAGTGCGACGAAGGCGACGGGTGCACCGCCTCGTAGGTATAATGTATTTGATAGGAAAGGCCATTACGAGTTGACCTCTATTGTTGTGTTTTCTCGGTTTCAGATTGAAGGGACGGGGCGACGTCGCCGTAAGCAGCCGAGAAGATGTCCCGTGAACGTAATAGCCGTCGTCCCAGTGACTGGAGCCGAGATGATGTTCCGTGAACGTAATAGCTGTCGTCCCAGTGAGGGTGGAGCCGAGAAGATGATGTCCTGTGAAGGTATAGCCGTTGTTCCTGTGACTGGAGCTGAGAAGATGTCTTGTGAAGGTATAGCCGTCGTCTCTGTGACTGGATCCGAGAACATGTCCTGTGAACTTTTTGCCGTTGTCCCAGTGAGGGCGGAGCCGAGAAGATTTACTGTGAACTTATAGCTGTCGTCCTTGTGACTGGAGACGAGAAGATTTCCTGTGAACTTATTGCCGTCGTCCCAGTGAGGGCGGAGCCGAGATGATGTTCTGTGAACGTAATAGCCGTCGTCCCAGTGACCGGGGTGTATGGAGCTGAGAAGATGATGTCCTGTGAAGGTATAGCCGTCGTCCCAGTGAGGGTGGAGCCGAGAAGATGTCCTGTGAAGGTATAGCCGTCGTCCTAGTGAGGGCAGAGCCGAGAAGATGTCTTGTGAAGGGATAGGCGAGATGATGTCATGTGAACATAATAGCCGTCGTGCCAGTGACTGCGGTGTATGGAGCCGAGATGATGATGTCCTGTGAAGACAATGTTTGAAGCCGAAATTGATATAATGTACTGTATTATATTGCTAAGTGTATAGAATATATGTATTTGAGTTGAATTTTTTGTTTTGTTTATTGCCTGATGTGTATTTTGAGTGACGTAGAAGATGATGACGACAAGTGACTTAGGCATCAGAAGAAGTGGAGCGACGCGAGAAGATGAAGGTAATGTGTAAAGAAATGATATTGGTTACTGAAATATGATTTAATGGAAAGTAAAGATGTTGAAATGCATTATTGACATTGAGAAATTTGACTTGTATTATTGTGTGAATTTTAATTGTTTTTGTTTCTCCCTTTTCTTACAGGTACACGGGAACACATGTGGTGTTGAGAGTGTTTATTGAGCAACAAAGGTGATTTTTCAACTGAAAGAGAGTAGTTATTCCTCATTGGTTGTGAGTTGGTGTTTTGATGTTTGTTTGCAAACAAGCTCGGACATTGTCGATCTATCACACGACAAACGTCCATAGACACGATATCTGTGTCGAGAGCTTTATGACTGAACCTATTGTTAAAGTCAGTTTGCAAACAAAACATTAAAATACTAACTTAAAACTAATATGGAATAACTACTTTCTTTCAGTTGGAAAATCACCTTTGTTGCACAATAAACACTCTAAATAACTTATAATAAACCCGTAGGTTCTGGTGGAACCTATCTTAAAAAGATAGCGACTTTGAAAAAACCCCGTTTTCTGTTCACTTGGAGAAAATGGGAAATTTTCACCTATTTTCTATGGCTCAAAAAAACTCCTGTTTTCTACAATGCCAGCTTCCTATGTGATCCCATTTTCTACATGATGCTTTTGGTTTGCAAATCCAATATGACTGTATATTAACTTAGGAAAAATAAAGACATTGATTATATGCTTTCTTTTATTATACATTGAAAATAGTTCTATGTCCACATACATCAAACAAGTAAGTCCACAAAATATGAAAAATATTCTCTCCACACATATTGAAAAAAAAAGTCCAAGACGATGGATGGAAAATATTCTAAGTCCACAACACATAAGAAAAAACAACTAAGTCCACACACACATTGAAAAAAAAGAAGTCCACGTACCATAAAATTGTTTCCAAGTCCACAAAGAATGAAAAAACAACTAAGTCCACATACAAAAAAAATTTCTAAGTCCACAAACATTGAAAAATTTTCATGGTGTGTAGATTTATTTTTTTCAAACTCCACACATTAAAAAAACCAAGTCCACAAATGATACAAAACATTTCTAAATCCAAAAACATAATAAATTTTTCTAAGTACACAAAGAATAAATATTAATTCCACAAACATTGAAAAAAAAAGTCCAACACATAATAAGTCCACAAACAATACATTTTTATAAGTACACAAACGATAACAAATACTAATTCCACAAAAGATGAGAAATATTTACAAGTCCACACACATTAAAACAAAAACTAAGTCCAAAATTTTGTTATCCTTTGTGGACTAAGTTCACAAACATATTAATTTTTTTCTAAGACCACAAAAAAACCAATTTTTAAGTACACAAACGATAAAAAATACTAAGTCCACAAAGTATAAGAAATTTTTCCAAGTCCACAACACATGAAACATTTTTCAAAATCCACAAAGGATGCAAATGTTTCTAAGTCCACAAAGGATAACATTTCTTTTCCAAGTCCACAAAACATAAGAAATTTGTTTTAAGTACACAAAAAATAAAAAATACAAAGTCCACAAACGATAACAAATGTTTCCAAGTCCACAAGGGATGAATATTTTTCTACGTTCACAAACATTAATTTCTTCTCAGTCCACAAACAGATTCATTTTTTCTAACCACAAAGGATAAAAAAAAATACTAAGTCCACAAAACATGAAAAATTTCCCATGTCCACACAGGATGAAAAATATTCTAAGTCCACAAACACTAATTTTTTCTAACTCCACAAATGATAACACATTTTTCGAAATCCACAAACATAAAAAATATACCGAGTCAACAAAGGATAAAAACATACTAAGTCCACAACACCTGACAATTTTATAAGTCCACAAACATATTAATTTTTTCCAAGTCCACAAAGGAAAATAAATTTCCTAACTCCACAAATATTATCAATTATTCAAAGTCCACAAAGAACAAGAAATTTTCAAGGTCCACAAATATAATCAATTATTCAAAGTCCACAAAACATCAAAAATTTTCTAGGTCCACACACGATACAAAATATTCTAAGTCCACAAACATTTCAAATTATTCAAAGTTCACAAATATTCTAAGTTATTCGAACTCCACAAACATATTAAATTATTACAAGTCCACAAACATATTCAATTATTACAAGTACACAAAACAAAAACTATATTTTCCAAGCCCACAAAGGATGAAAAACAGACTAACTTCACAAATATTACAAGTCCACATACATGAAAAATATACAAAGTCCACAAACAACAAATTATTCAAAGTCCACAAATATTCCAATTTATTCTAACTCCACAAACGTAATAATTTCTCTTTGTGGACTTTGAATAATTTATAAGTCCACAAATATTATCAATTATTCAAAGTCCACAAAACAAAAACTATATTCAAAGGGCAAAAAAACATTCAAACTCAAGAAACATTACAAATTATTCCTAGTCCACAAAACAAAATATATTCCACATCCACAAATAACTTGCATATATTCAAACATAATACAAATCCAAAACTTATTCCAAGTACGGATACCTCCCGTAAATTCCGCCAAAATTATACGACTCAAAAAGTATTACGAGTGTACAAATAACCGGTACGTTACAACCACCTTAACAAATTGCACCTCGACAAATATTACAAGTCCACAATTAACTTTAATCAATTCAAACAACACAATTCAATCATTTATAAAACTCCACAAGTGACTAAACAAAATTTTCTTTTTAAGAGCCCACGCGTCGATACGACGACGCACAAATAACTCCACGATATTACAACTGTGCCCATTTATAACATTACACACAATTCCCTAATATTTAATGTCCACAAATAACTTCAACCGTTTTATACGACTATTCAAACGACAAAACCCATTCAAAGAAATCACAAAATATTACAACTACACAATTGACTCCATTCAACTTCAAAAAATAACTACACCACAATAAAACATTTTCATTCTCATCAATTTTACAACATTAACTTACACTTTCCAACATCTCCACCTCGACCATTTCCCAATACATAACCGCGCACGCGCAAAACGACAATTCGTAGTCGCCATTTCTCGACGCGACTGCGTATTCGCGCGCCGGACGACAAATATTTCGGACTGAACACATTACACGCACAATAACTTAACATCATTATTATTATCAATAACCATTACTTTACAAATGAAAATACACCTCTTCATTTATTCAAATATCACCACAATATCTATTTCATACTCACGACATTTACAAACACATTTATAACGACGCCAATAAATGAAATCGACACACGCCAACACAATACCACAACAAATTGCATTTCAGACAACGCGCGTATAAACGGACACAACGACCGACGAAGGGAGGAGGAGGGGATCGACACCAATGGGAGGGTGACAACGAACAGGATGAGGAGGGACACAAACACAAAGGGGGGGAGGAAAACGAAGGGACTCGCATTCAAACGCGGGAACGAGGACAGCTGACGCGAGGAGGAGGAAGAGGGGAAACGGGAAACGGCAACGGGAGAAAAGGGACGCGAAGGAGGAGGAGGAACGAGAACGACGACGGAGAGCCGGGGGGGGAAACAAATAAACGAAGGGAGGGGTTACAAAATAAACGCCGTCCTCGTATTCCTTCCCCTTCTCGTCCGCCAAATTTAAGTATTGTGCACATTAACGATACACGCGTCGACACGAACGCAATTACGTACGAGTATAAATCGACGCCTAATAAACGACACGCCGCTAATAACCAAAAACGCATTACGGCCGCATCGCGTATTTCCTCGAGTACGTGTCGTCGGGTCAAAATGTGCACCCGTGACCGTCCGCTCTCCCGCAAACTGCCCCTGTCGAACCTTCCCACAATTTAAAACCTATTCCTCTTAACCAACTCTACTTCAAAACCGCTCTTTACCCATCTCCCGCGTATGCAAATCTCTTCAGTCCGTAACTACTGCCGTACCTCCGAGGCTTCCCTCTGTCGGCCGCGGCGTCTACGCGTCTCGATGCACGGCCGAGCACGCAAATCGCCATTTCGCTACTCTGTGCCGAACGCTCCCCCGGCTCGACGCGACCGCTCGCCTACCGGCCCCCCTTCCCACTGACTCGGTACAAGAACTTTAAGTACCAAAATGCCTGGACAAACTAAAAGTAAAACGCTCTACCACCCCCATTGACTTACCGATGAAACTCTTCGAGGAGTTCTCCCCGGAGCTTGCCAAACCCCCGTGCTCCGTCGTCGATGCTTCTCTCGGTCGAGCCGGATGCCCGGCTCATTATTCTCTCCCCTTCCTACTCCACATATCAAGAAGTGCTCAACACACTGATCATCACCACGACCTCATCTGCAAATTTGATAACGAGCTTCTACGCCGGCTCCTACCACCGCCCGAGATCCCCAGCCCGTACGTGCACGAACCAATCGCTATAAAAACGGCCCAGTCCCAACCATTGTAAAAATTATCAATAACTTCTAATAAACCAGTGTATTCACTCCCAGTAAACACTACTCCTTGCACTGTCACTATGCTGAAATGCACTGTAATTTGAGCTTTTCCCCATCTAGTTATTATATATCTTATTTATATCACTTATCTTACTTGTATATTATTTGTAATTCTAAACCCATTCCCCAAATATGTAACTGTATATTTTCAACATTCTGACTGCCAACCTCTTTCAATAAACCGTTAATTATTATTATTCGCGTCTATTCTCAGACTTTCCTCGTGCCCCCGCGTCGTCTCCCTCTCCATACTTTCCCCGCATTCCGTGTCCGTCCCTCTTTCCCATCCTGTGAACAGACCGCAATCGACCGTAGTCTATATCCGCAAATACCTGCACTCCCCCCCCCCCCTTTTTTACGTATTACTCTCCAAAACCGACATTTACTCGATTCTTCGTCGTCGCCGCCCCTTCCGCTCCTTCAAAGACGTCGTCGATTCGATCGTCTCCCGCGACCGTGCCGCCGATCCACGACTCGTCCCTTCCGCAGATTTCCCCGCGTCCTCTACCGCGCGACTTCTTCCCTCTTCAAAATCCCCGGCGCATCCATTTCTCACAATTACGCCACCGCGCCGACCGAACGCCGATTCCTTTCGTGCCCTGCAAAATCTATCGATCCTTGTCCCTCCCACCGTCCTTATCGCCTTTTACTTTATATCTTCACTAATATATAACAACTACCTCAATCTATTTCCTTTACTCTCTCTCTTTCTAAATAGTCACTCCTAAACAACTATCTTCTAATTCTCCCTTCTCATAACTCAACAAAATAGTCATCATTTCTCCATTCTTATCAGTTACCTCAACAACACCATCTTATTAATCTATGTCGGTCCGATCTCCCCCTTCTTTTACTTTCAAAACGCGCACGTCGTCTCGTATTTGCGCTTCCGTTATTTGAGGACGTGTCCCGCCGCCGGTGACGTGCGTGCCGGAATCCCGCATTAAATGACATTCGAAATGCTACCACCTATTTGCTAAATGTCTACAATCATCATCTTGTCAACAAATTATTGCAAACCCCTAGTCATCACAGGCAACATCTTCAATAAATTCATTCTCATTATGTATCGACTTCCAAAGTCAGTATGTAAAAACAATACAGGTAGTCGTCGACTTACGACCTATGCGACTTACGTCTGTTCGACTTTACGACCGGCGGTACGACAGTTTTGGCCCCAGCCCCAGTGTAAATAATAAACCAATTGTACTGTAGTATGCAGTGATTTACTTAAACCTGACGACCGTAACAATAATGAACAAAGAAAATGTTGATAAAATATGACTTAAAGATGATTATATTATCATTACACATTACAGTATAATATACGTAAGGTAATTATAACATAGGCCGACTTACGACCAGATCAACTTACGACCGGTCGGCCGTAACCAATCTAGGTCGTAAGTCGACGACTACCTGTACTACAAACATTATAAAAATCATTACTCTACACAAACAAAACAGGCATCAAATTTACAAATTAACTTCATCAACTGGACTGGCACAAAACGTAAGTCGCGATACAATATCGACACGCGTCTTCTTCTGCGTCGACGAGTGTATTATTTCCGTGTTCCGCGGTGTCTTCCTCGCACGTCCGGCGATATCTTCGTCCGCAATTGACGAGTGTCTTCGTGGCGCGTCGAGCGGCGTCTTCGTCCTCGGTCGACGGTCTTCGTCCGAATCGGCTCCGAGACGCTCTCGGACGCCGACTGTAGAATCTGTCTCCGTTCCCGTCTCTAACTTGCATCGGCTCGCTCGTCCACAACTGAAACAAACAAATTACTATAAATATATATATATAAACAATTATCTACTAATAAGAAATTAAACATTGCAAACTGTAGGCCTACAATTCGGTTAACGAACAAAAATTCGGTTGACGAATTTCATACGAACCGACCTAGACGTGTTTTCGCTTGCACTGACTGGGCAACCGGCTTTAGTATCAGTCCACCAATACATTAATCGGTTCTAGGGCTTAAATTCCTTACTATTTTAGTAAATGTCACAAAGTTTATACTATTCAATAATTTTAAAAGTTTAATATTCAATTTTTTAATCATTTTAACAATTATTGAACATAATTGAAGGTAAAGCGACTAGTTTAATGTGCGGCATCCAGCCTCTTAACACAGCAAACGGGCATTAGTCTCTCTCTGTTTTCACTGGAGGTAACATCTTGCTTGACACTCTCTTCAACTAAACGCTTTTTTTTCTGAGTTTCCAAGCAAATTATTGGTCATCTTGAAATATATTTTACATATTGGAAATATACAGTATAATGCAGTGCAGTGTTGATTTAAAGAAATTAATCTTGAATTACACCAAGAGAGCTCAAATTTTATGGGTGAAATGGCGCCATGGGGTGACTTCTCTTCTTCCTTCTCCTCCACCCCCATTCTAAACCCCATCATCATCATCCAGGAGCCTTCTACATATACACCTCAAAGTAAGTGAACTTTTCTACCATTTTTGTTGAATTTAGGAAATTTTCGTTGAGCTGGAACCAATTACCCAAAAACCCATTAAAACAATGGTTTCGGTTAACGAACGACCTTCTGGAACGGATTGAGTTCGTTAACCGAGGGGTCACTGTGTGTGTGTGTGTGTGTGTCTATATATATATATATATATATATATATATATATATATATATATATATATTATGAAAATCCACAATGAAAACGTGGATAAGATAAATCTTGATAAAATCACACGGGAAAATGGAAACAACGGAGTACCTTAGCTTTCGTCTTTATTCAAGACATCTTCAGAGGTACTCCGTTGTTTCCATTTTCCCGTGTGATTTTATCAAGATATATATATATATATATTCTTCAATAATATTTTCTTAACTTTTTACTATTTTATTATTTATATTATTAATAATATTTTGTATAAATCGTACATTTTTAAATATGATTCCTGAAAAAGGGTCTGTCTTGATAGGACATATTATGTAAATTACTTTACTCATGTTATCTATATACAATGAAATTCCACCAATTCTTTAAAGATCAAAACTTTTCATGCCATTTACACCAGTATACAAAAGATAAGCTAATTCTAAGCTAATGGGTTTATACCCCATTTATGAGAGCATAAGCCTCTCTCTTTTTAATGCCAATTTCTCCGTCTCAATTAATGTTCGTTTCGTCTCTAATTTCGGGACCGACCTTATCTATTTCTGCCACTTCATGATTTGGAGCATGAGCAGGTTTACAATTAAACCTTTTATCTTTTATTCCTCTAATTATTACAAAAAATAATCGGCATTCCTCCGAATCGCCACTTAAATACATTCTCGTCCCAGCTCTACGATCCGCTATTATTATTTTTTCTGCTTCAATTATATTTATTTCTCCCAGCTTTGCACCACTTTGCTTAACTCTTGCTCTTCTTCTTAAACTAGGAGCAGCTCCATTCCATTTTTTATTCCCCCAAGTTATAGAAGGCATAAATTGAATTCAATCTATTGCACTCGTAACCGTTCAAAAAATTACTCGTGTACTTTTACTTTCGTGTCTCGCTTTTAATTATTTACTAACTTCAATGTTATTTTATGCAATTATTTTATCGGCAACTATTGGAGCAGTTGGTGGTATTAATCAGACAATGCTTCGAAAAATTTTAGCTTTTTCTTCTATTAATAATATAACATGAATATTTTCTGTTATTTTAATCAGTGAAAATGTGTGAACAATATACTTTACTTTTTACTCTTTAATATCTACTTCAGTCCTGTAGAATTAATTTTTCACTTCCAACAGATTTTTCATTTTTCTCAAATTACTTCCAATAATGCTTCACCCCTGCCTAATAAAATTCTTATACTTTTGTCTTTACTTTCACTAGGTGGACTACTGTAGTGGATGCTCTCCCCTACAACTGACAAGCCTAGCCACATTCCATAGCGGCGGAGTTCAGCCATCCGGCGAGTTTCTCACAGCAAGGGGGTGGGGGCACCTGGAGACTCGCGCCAAGTCTAGACTAGGGGGGGGGGGTGGGGGTGTCGACACGGGCGACGCTTACATCCGGTCTTACTTCCGGTGACAGAGTATACGAGCTCTCGCTCTTGAAGTCCATTCTACTCCACGTTCCTGAACCGGCAAGACCTCCAAACAAGCTCCTCACCCAACAGGACCTCTGAGCAAGCTTCTCACCAACCAGACCCCCAGCAAGCTCCTCACCCAACAGGACCTCTGAGCAAGCTTCTCACCAACCAGACCATCAGCAAGCTCCTCACCCGACGGGACCTCTCCACACGGCAACTCCCTGGCGCTGTGCTGTACGTACGATATATACAGAAAACGCATTGCGAGTTTCTATCCCACCTCAATCCCGAGTGCGAGATATCTACGCGCGAGTAAGTACGTGAGCCCGTACGGAGAGAATTTGACGACCGGCCACGTACGGTATGCCACACTACCGCCTTTTACTGGATTTTTCCACGAATGAATTTTAATTCAACAAATAACCTCGTTATTTTTTGTCCCATTATTAATTCTTCTAACGTCTATTTTAATTTCCCTATATTAATACTTACGAATTTCAATTTCAGCGCTAGTTCTATTTTCGCCTAAATTGAAATGGTCGTCTTCCCGCCGAAGCCACAGATTTTTTTTACTCCTTTTATAGCAGTTATTATTGTTTTTGGCCTCTTTATCCCATCAGTTTTCATTATATTCTCAGATTTTTAAGTTATTTAAACTAACATCCTTCAAAGTTGTCAAAAAAAGACAATCTTTTAAATCTTAAAGTACTTTCACATTCATTTATAAGCCCCGGCGATATATACGTCTTTAGATTTACAATCCGGTGCCCGTTCCTCGGCCGCCTCTTCACGCGACGACGACTCTTCGACGAGTCACGGAGATGTCGGTACTCTACATTTTATTTTCGGAGCACGAACGGGCACGGTAGCAACTTCGTCGAGACCGGTAATTCGTGCCGCGTCGGGTCGACCGGGCAGTCTCGTCGGTGACGACCAAATCTATGATGTGGTAGTGACGGCGCACGCACTTCTAATGATTTTTTTTATAGTTATACCTATTATAATTGGAGGTTTTGGTAACTGACCAGTTCCACTTATACTAGGTGCCCCGGATATTGCATTTCCTCGTATAAATAATATAAGATTTTGACTTCTTCCCTTTTCTTTAACATTATTATTAACAAGTGCAATAGTAGAAAGTGGGGTAGGAACCGGATGAACCGTTTACCCTCCGCTCGTGCGGGTGCTTCCGTTGTCTTGGGAATCTTCTCGCTTCACCTGGCTGGTGTTTCATTTATTTTAGGTGCAGTAAATTTCACGACAACTACTGTCCACATGCGAAGAAAAGGTACGACAATAGACCGTATGCCATTATTTGTACGATCGGCATTTATTACGGCCATTCTTTTACTCCTTTCGCTTCCTGTTCTAGCAGGAGCTATTACTATACTCTTGACAGATCAAAATTTAAATACTTCATTCTTCGACCCAGCAGGAGGAGGAGACCCAGTACTTTATCAGCACTTATTCTGATTCTTTGGTCATCCCGAAGTGTATATTCTTATTCTCCCAGCCTTCGGTATTATCTCTCGCATTGTTACGCAAGAATCCGGGAAAAGAGAAGCCTCTGGAACTTTACGAACAATTTATGCTAAAATACCAAATGGAATTCTTGGATTTGTTGTTTGAGCTCACCACATATTTACTGTAGGTATGGACGTTGATACGCGAGCCCACTTTACTTCGGCCACGATGATTATTGCTGTTCCAACTGGAATTAAATTTTTTAGATGATTAGGTACCCTCCAAGGGACTCAAGTCAACTACAGCCCATCTCTACAGGAGTAGTTCTTGCTAATTCATCTATTGATATTATTCTTCATGATACATATTATGTTGTTGCTCACTTTCATTATGTACTCTCTGTAGGAGCTGTTTTTCATATCTTTGCAGGAATTGCTCACTGGTTCCCTCTTTTTACAGGTCTGTCTATAAACCCTAAATGATTAAAAATTCATTTCTTCACAATATTTACAGGAGTAAATGCCACTTTCTTTCACCGGCACTTCTTACGGTTAAATGGGATATCACGACGACATTCCGATTACTCGGATGCATTTACCGCACGAAATGTTCTTTCCTCGATTGGATCGATAATCTCTCTTGTAGCCGTCCTAGGATTCCAAGACGGTGCATCCCCCCTTATAGAGCAACTTATCTTCTTTCATGATCACACTATGGTTGTATTAATTTTAATTACAGTAGTACACCGATTTACGCAGTCAATTGAACCCTCGGGGTACCGCAGAAAGTGAAAAACCGCAGAAAGTGAACAACAGAACATGTGGGATTAATTCCAACAGAGACTGGCCCGACCCCCAAACTCCACTTTTTCTGACACAATACCTATGTTGTAATAAAAATAACATCTTAATTTTATGATGGTATGCTCACACAATTAATATTTAAGAAAAATACAGTCGCCAGATTAATGTCCATTCAAATAATGGACTCAAATCCCCCCCCGCCCCCTCTTCCCAGCTCACTAGCTCCTACCTCTCTGAAAAATGTTTGGGTGAAAACACTAGATTTTAACATTTAGTAATAAATAATACCCCAGACAAAAGTTAGGATAATATAATTGACATTTCTGGATTCCTTGCAGGTCAGGGAATATTTTGAATTTAAATTTCATATATTATGCACAAAAGATAAAATGTTTGCTTTGTGTAAACCAAATTATTACATTAGATCTAAAATTTGTACAATATGTCTAATGCAAAATCCATGATGTTTATATTCAAAATGATAATCATACTGTAAGAATTCCAGCAATGTAAATTATATTCTGGCCGGGTAATTTGAATGAATTTTATGAGCCAAATAAAATAAACAAATTATACCTCACCGCGTATACGAGTACATGCACCGCGGAAAGTGAAAGTCCGGTTCTGGCGAGTTACCGCGTAAGCGAGAAATCGCGGAAAGTGAAACCGTGTAAGGCGAGGGAACGCCGTACTTCTTTCGTCGGTTACGTAATAGCCGCCGTATTTTCCGACGCGTCTATTAATTGATTTCTCTTTGAAAATCAAACATTTTAAGTAATTTGGACAATCTTTCCTGCTGTTATTTTTGTTTTTATTGCTCTTCCTTCACTTGAACTACTTTATCTTTTGGATGAAGTTAATAATCCTAGAATTACTCTTAAAACTATTGGACATTAGTGATATTGAAGTTATGAATATTCAGACTTTTTACAAGTAGAGTTTGACTCTTATATAACTCCATCTAAAGAACTTGATTTATCTGGTTTTTGTCTTCTAGATGTAGACGATCGAACTGTATTACCTATAAATACACAAGTCCGTATATTAGTTACTGCTGCTGATGTTATTCGCCCTTGAACTGTTCCAGCCCTTGGAGTAAAAGCAGATGCAATTCCTGGGCGTCTTAACCGAATCGGATTTACGGTTAGCCGGCCCGGATTAGTTTTTGGGCGACGTTCAGAAATTTGCAGTGCTAACCGTACAATTATACCAATTGTAGTAGAGAGTGTGTCGGTCTCGGCTTTTTTAAATTGAATCTCTTCCTCGTCCGATCTTTCGCCCGACGACCGAAAGCAAGCGGTGTAGGTCTTTTAAACCAATCGTAGTAGAGGCGCCTACTTCCGGTGGAAAAAGTTAGTTGATAATAATATGAGCTTGTCAAGCTCAAGTAATTCCATTGGAATACTTTTTGATGCCTCAAATAGCACCCCTTTTATGATTAAATCTATTTTTTTATATTCCTTATTGGCTTTCTTTTATTTTTTATTATAAACTATTTTATAAAATCTCCACCTAAAATATCTCCTTCAATTGAATTAAAAACTTAAAAACAAAAAACCTGAAAATGATAACAAGACTATTTTCTATTTTTGAACCTTCTTCAAGAATCTTCTCATATCAATTAATTGATTATCGACTTTTGTCGGGTTACTTTTTATTCCCTGCGAGTATTGACGACCAACCCACGAGTGATATACAAAAGTGGCAATTTTAACTCGAAGGAAAAGCACAAAAACACAGCAATACCGAGTGTGGCTGGATCTAACCTGACCTGACCTAACCTGAAGGATGGAGCACACCTACATTGCCCCAAGCTACTGTCCTGGCCACGCGCCTGCCCAACCGCATCCAGCCCGTACGAGCGCGAACCGATTGCTACGAGAACAGCCCAGTCCCAACCATTGTAAAAATTATCAACACCTAATTATTATACATCATATTTGTATCACATATGTTACTTGTACATTATTTGTAAATCAAGAGACCCATTCCCCAATTATGTAATTGTATATTTTCGGCCTTTCGACTGCCGTGCTCGTTCAATAAACCGTTTATTATTATTAATATTTAATATATACGGTATATCAAATCACGGTTTAAAATAAATAACTTATAATTTTGGCACCACAAACCAACGTTTTTATTAAACTATTTAAACCAAAATCTTGGTAAGATTATAACTGTTTTTACAATAAGAACATTTAAAGGCAACCAATGTAGCATCAATACTAAGTATTCAGAAACATTTCCTGAACAACAAGAAGACAATGAATTGAAAAACAACCCATGCTGGGGTATTGAATATATGTATAAAGTCTATGCAGCCCTAAAAAAAGATAGTAAAGCAATTCCAAATATTCTAATCTTTCTTCACCTAACTACACTTAAAATTAGTCTAATTTCTCCCAATAAATTAATAGTAGGAGCTGCTGTATTACCATTTCTTAACAAAAATCACCATAATCCTAAACTAGGTATAAAATTTAATAAACCTTTATTTGCCAATAATCTTCGACTTCCTAAACGCTCAAACTATATTATGTAATTTTCGGTGAGCTGGAACCGATTACCCAAAATCCCATTGAAACGACGGTTTCGGTTAACGAAATTTTCTGTCGACGAATGACCTTTTGGAACGAATTGCGTTCGTTAACCGAGGGACCGCCGTATTACAAAACAATAAATACGGCATCGGATAACGCACAATTTTTGGTCTCGATTATAAACCAAAATTTCCCAGATAAGCCAAAAGTATAGTTCTCAAGTGTTTTAACCGAGAAAGAGCAAGTACTGTACACGACTGTAATTCGCTATACTCGCAGTTCCCGTCCGTGACCGGATTGTTTGTATCCTCCAAATGGTGTTTGTGGGAGACACACATCATAGCAGTTGACCCTGAAACAACATCATGGTAATTATAACACTGTCCCTCTCTCATCCCTTCTAGCAACTATGACAGCTCTTGTAACATGGTAGAAGATCATGTTGATAAAGAATGTTTGTGAGCAATAATTAAAAAAAATTGAGAGGCGAGATAATGGCAGGTTGTGTGTAGCATAATTATGAATATCTGTAATCTATATATATAAAGTTGTAGCCTCTGTCTGTCTGTCTGTCTGTTCACAAACTCCTCCTAGGGTTTTGGAGATAGACCCCCATAACCATATATATTCTGAAACTACATTACCCAGGGTACTTGGATAAGTATATTTCATTTTGATCAAAGGGGGTCCCCGGGAGGCACAAACCCCCCACTGAAAATTGTTTTGCCTTCAATTTAAATGAAATTTAAACCGTAGGTAAATGACCAGAAATAATGCCTATTCACAAAATATCAGCAAATTTCAATAATATTAACACACCCTAATGGGGGCTAAACCCCCCTATATTGAAAATTTGGGAAGCCCATAACTTGAGTATTGGAACCTCTATTATCACGGGGTTTTTCTATTAACTAAACGTAAAACAACAACAAAAATTACCTCTCTCTTATAGAAAAAGTTGACAAATTTACAAAAAACGTCGCTAGAATTACGGCAAGAAAAATTATCAGTTAATGCCTCTACTTTTTTAACATTTTCATTTATTTTTTTTTTTTCAGACATCCATGATGCCACAGAAAAGAAAGTCCAGTTATGCAAATACTCCACGCGCGCAGAGGACGAGGCTTCGTCGTCAATCCGAAAGCTGCGATGCAAGGGAAGAACGACTTTCTAGGCAAAGACAGAGGCAAACAGAGTCTCGGCAAAATGAAACCTCGGGCGAGCGTCGAGAAAGACAGGAACGAGATAGATTTCGCCATATAGATGCAAGAAGAAACGAGTCCGAAGAAGAGAGACAACGGCGTTTGATTGCCGATAGAAACGGGCATTCAAATTTAAGACGACGCGAGATTCAAAATGATAAACGTTCTGCATTACTGTATGACAAAAATGACCCGTGTAACAAGGCTGCAATTGGAGAAATGACCAAACTTCATATCGGGTCCACTTTAGGCAGTGATGGAGAAAGTGCCTGAAAATATTACTTAAGATAAAGCACTGCACTGTTGAAAGGCAAACATTAAAACTTATACAAATTAGTCTTCTTCAAAACTATGCAAATAAAAGTTTAGTCAACTTAACTGAAACATACAAGTAGAAAAAGGTATAAAAAGCAGCACACTATTTGTAGAGTATCATAATTAATAAACAATGAAATTATGTTTTGAAAACGAAGCTTAAAGTTATTAATATACAGTCGGCCCTTAACATTCGCGGGGGTTAGGTAACAGAGATACCCGCGAATGTTAAAAATCTGTGTACTATTGCTGCCCCCTTCCACCCCCCCCCCCCCCTAAAAAATCCCTGGTCCCCCATGTCCTTATTTACGGTATATACTGGTGTGTAGTTCGAGTTTTTAAGACCAAATTATTTGGCAAAAATTGGGGTGTCAACCTCTAAACGGGTAATAGTTTCATTAGGTTGAAAAATACTTACCAGTAACTACCAGTAAACAATGGAAACGATGCACCAACGCACCACCAGCTGTGAGTGTCGGTACAGTTGCCAGGGCAGATCTCTTGCAAGCCCAAAGTAGCCAAATCCATGGTATGGTAGCACATGACTATGTAAAACAAAGTAT
This sequence comes from Homarus gammarus, assembly GCA_958450375.1. Taxonomy (NCBI): domain Eukaryota; kingdom Metazoa; phylum Arthropoda; class Malacostraca; order Decapoda; family Nephropidae; genus Homarus; species Homarus gammarus. The sequence goes on from CAUDMG010004120.1 coordinate 183,109, forward strand.
TTATTTATTAAAGTTAATTTATAGATACTGGACATAAATTTTTGTTCATTACATTTGAAACATCAATCTTTGTTAATTAAATTTGAAACGAGAGATAACTACGATACTGGATTTTCATTAAAATATTACATCACAAGTATATTTTACCTTAACTGTGACTGAATGAATATATTCTCAGAAATAAATATGCAAATGTAATATTTTTGCTGGAATGATGTACATATTATAGTGGGAAGTGGGATAAAATCACGACGAAAGACTTTCGCTTTCTTTCGTTGTTCAAAATATTTTACCGTAATCGCTTTTCGAATGGTTTTCAGCTAAAACACTGTTGTACTCGTACTGTATTACAATAATATTCTATCCTATCATTAGCCTTATAATCCCACAACTGAAAACCATTCGAAAAGCGATTACGGTAACATCTTTTGAACGAAAGAAAGCGAAAGACATTGCTTTCGTCACTTTCCACTGTAATACGTACATCATTTCGGCAAAAATATTACATTTCCGTGTTCTCAGAAATAAATGGTAGTTTTGTGTTAACGTAATGTACAGTATTTAACATTAAATGCAAAAATAGCTATAAAAACAATTAATACACCCGTAATGTACTGGCTGGCATCTCCACTCGTGCCCGCTCCCGCCAGTCGCCTCCTCCCCGCTCTATCCCTCCGCCTCCTCCACATCGTCACTACTGTTGTATTACAATAATATTCTATCCTAATTGACTTGAATAAATACTACGATACCATATTTCTGAATATTTCCATTAAAATCCATCCAAATCATTTTCCTTGCCATCGTCTGCAGCACCAAACAGCTTCTCCCAGTCCTCTCCTTGAACAGGGCTGGAGGGTACGTGTTTTTCGAATCGTTTTCAATTAAAAAAATGTTACATCACACGTATATTTTACCTAAACTGCGCCTGAATGAATATATTCTTGGAAATAAATAGTAATTTTGCTGAAACGTGACGTATTTCAATGTAAAATAGGATAAAATACATGACGAAAACAAAAGACTTCACCTAACCTTCCAATGTTCAAGAGATGTTACTCGTTTTTTCAGTAGTTTTCGGTTAAAATACTCTTATATTAGTGATATTCTATTCATACTGTGCTTGATATAATACATTCACGGAAATGTAATATTTTTGCAACTACAATGCTGATGTCAACACAAGTGTGGTTAGAGCGAGACTGACTGAATGAGGGAGAGCTATGCGTGTGTGTGTGTGTGTGAGGTTGCGGGAGCGGTGGTGTCCTGTGTTCGGTGCCGTGCGCGATTTGAATGTACTTCTATTACTTCAATGTACAGAATATTCCTCTGGCGGGGCAATCCGCGTATTTGCGAATCCGTGAATGCTAAACCCGCATATGTGAAGGGCCGACTGTACTCTTATAAATTGGGGAATGCCCGTAGAACTTTCCTAACATTCAAAGTACCACAACAATATTAAATACAATACCACAGAGTACTTGAGGTCCAGTTAGCTTCAGGTCCTGTCCACTTCTAGTCCAGTTAACTTTATGTCCAGCCAACTTCATTCTAGTTCACATCGGGTCCACTTTAGGCAGTGATGGAGAAAGTGCCTGAAAATATTACTTAAGATAAAGCACTGCACTGTTGAAAAGCAAACATTAAAACTTATACAAAGTATTCTTCTTCAAAACTATGCAAATAAAAGTTTAGTTAACTTAACTGAAACATACAAGTACAAAAAGGTATAAAAAGCAGCACACTATTTGTAGAGTATCATAATTAATAAACAATGAAATTATGTTTTGAAAACGAAGCTTAAAGTTATTAATATACTGTACTTTAAAGAAAAACAAAATAAACACACATTCAAAATTTGGCACGGGATGGAAAACGTGAATCTGGGCCATACTTTTGACGTGTCGCGACTTTAGACACCGACATTTACATAAATGCCCACTTTTATAGGATTACTGTACAAGTGCGCTTAAGTACATACTCTAATACACTCGGCTCGTACGCCCAATGACACGACGTGAAGTAACGACCTCGGTCTTACCTCCGGCAGGTCGGCGGCATCTCTCCGTTAACGGAGTCGGGTGCTAGGCCGGACGGGTCCGTACGGTCGAGTCTGAACTTGTCACACCGAGATGTGTTGTTGGTCCTTGAAGCTTCCTGGAAATGTCACCAATAGTTATATAATACGCAACACTGGAAAACTATTATATTATAGGCAGGTGTTATTTGACCGGGACTTGGCACAATAACCGCTGCTTATTTGACCGGGATCTAAAAGAAAACTAAATCCTTTTGGCAACAGAAAATTATACAATTTAATAAGACCACAGTGTAATGACTAGTTTAATGCCACCAATCATCCCGATTACAACCCCATTAAAATCCCATACAGTCCTCGCAGGTCCCGGTCAAATAGCCGACGGTTATTCGACCCAGAATCCGGGTCAAATGACAACTTCGCATTAAAAGCAAAGGTTACTCGCTAGTTTAATACCACACGGAGAAACTGATTATTCAAATAGGTGAGGTTAGGTCAAATTGGGTTTATCCAATAGTTTGTCATGTATTTTGAACGATTCTGACCTTCGGAAAAAAGGTGCACGGACGAGACGATAATTTTACCCGTTTTTATTTGTATTTTTTCTAATAAATAAATATGATGTTAATTTCCTCTAACACTAACAAAAACAATGAATCTTACAAAGTGAGTTAGACTTTCAACATGAAGGGTGAAAAAACAACATTGAAAACCTTACCTAACCTAATCTAAACTGCCTAACTTCTTGCGATGGACGAGCAAAAATTTAATCGGCGTACCCGGTTTCGTACGCGACCGATGGCGTTTGCGTTTCGTGGACGCGACAGACGTAGAACGAGACTGCGACGACATCGACGGATTCTTGTCGTGCTACCGGGAGAAACACAATTTTGTGGGATTTATTATTTTAATCTCTTTCACTCGAATTTCACATAATCTGTTGTAACCAATCGGAGGACGGTTCAAATGTATTGTGATATTTACGCGGGAGCAAAATTTTTTTCTAGATATATTTAAGCCTCCGTCGTGACCTAAACGCCGAAGACGAGAACCGACTCGCCGACAAAATATTGAAAACACAAAAAACAAAACATTAAAGAAATAACTTTTTCTCTTATCATCAGTTAAATATCGGCTACTCCTCGACTCGCGACCGCCTCGGCCGCACCGACGTTTTGTCAAATTACCTATTGTCGAATCCCGACGTGAGTGATTGAGCCGTGTACCGACAAAATTTTTGTTTGTAATTCCCGTGAAGATGCCTGGCAAGAGTAAAACAGAGTTTCGTGGTGCTCCGAAGAAAAAGAGACGCCCATTTTAGATTTTCTATGTACTGTATTATTTTCGCATTTTCCACATGCGACCCGATCGCCGGTCCCCGAACCCGTCTAAGTCGGGGACCGACTGTACCGTAATGTGCTGGGTATATATATATATAGTATAGCTCTACCGTACTGTATATCATTATCTACAAGAGTTAAGTTGGACTCGCGAACGAGCCTCGGGAACTCGACTCGTCCGTCGGTCGAGAAGCTCCGATATTGGCTTATAATCGACGTGTACGGTCGCCCCAAAATAATATCTTTAGCCACGGGGTCGACGTTATTCGAGGCTTTCCGAGCAAAGTTACACGACCTGTCTCTGAGCTGTTGTTAACTCTACATCTACACCTTTCAGCGCAAACGAGTACATACACGTTTTTGAAAGATGCGAATCCTCCCGGGCTTCGGATCGCACGTTACGCGAATTGAGATTGTGTGTCGTAAATGGACTTTTTGGAGACTACATAATTTGGGAGGAACTTTTTTATAATGCGAGGTTATAGGAATATTGAATCGATTTACGATACTTTTTACGGCACAGTACTCTTATAATCTGGGGAAAGCCCGTAGAACTTCCCTAACATTCAAAGTACCACAACAATATTAAATACAATACCACAGAGTACTTGAGGTCCAGTTAGCTTCAGGTCCTGTCCACTTCTAGTCCAGTTAACTTTATGTCCAGCCAACTTCATTCTAGTTCACATCAGGTCCACTTTAGGCAGTGATGGAGAAAGTGCCTGAAAATATTACTTAAGATAAAGCACTGCACTGTTGAAAAGCAAACATTAAAACTTATACAAAGTATTCTTCTTCAAAACTATGCAAATAAAAGTTTAATTAACTTAACTGAAACATACAAGTAGAAAAAAGTATAAAAAGCAGCACACTAATTGTAGAGTATCATAATTAATAAACAATGAAATTATGTTTTGAAAACGAAGCTTAAAGTTATTAATATACTGTACGTTAAAGAAAAACAAAATAAACACACATTCAAAATTTGGCACGGGATGGAAAACGTGAATCTGGGCCATACTTTTGACGTGTCGCGACTTTAGACACCGACATTTACATAAATGCCCACTTTTATAGGATTACTGTACAAGTGCGCTTAAGTACAAGTACTCTAATACACTTGGCTTGTACGCCCAATGACACGACGTGAAGTAACGACGTCGGTCTTACCTCCCGCGGGTCGGCGGCGTCTCTCCGTTAACGGAGTCGGGTGCTAGGCCGGACGGGTTCGTACGGTCGAGTCTGAACTTGTCACACCGAGATGTGTTGTTGGTCCTTGAAGCTTCCTGGAAACGTCACCAATAGCTATATAATACGCAACACTAGAAAACTATTATATTATAGGCAGCGGTTATTTGACCGGGATCTAAAATAAAACTAAATACTTTTGCCCACAGAAAATTCTACAATTAAATAATACCGTAGTGTAATGACTTGTTTAATGCCCACAATCGTCCCGACTACAATCCCATTAAAATCGTATACGTACGATCCCTGTAGGTCCCGGTCAAATAGCCGAGGGTTTATTTGGCCCAGAATCCGGGTCAAATAACAACTTTGTACACTTATGATAAAGGCACTTGTTTGTTTAATACCACATGGAAAAACTCATTACTCAAATCGGTTAGGTTAGGTTGAAATTGGGTTTTTCCAATACTTTTTGATGTGTTTAGAATGAGTCTGACCTTCCGAAAGTAGGCGCTTCGCCGAAACTACAATTTTCCGTATTTTTATTTGGTTTGTTTTTTCTCATAGAAACGTGTGATCTTTATTTCCTTTAACACTAGAAACAACAACAATCATTCTTCCAAACTGAATTACACTTTCAACATGAGAGGTTAAACAAAATTGAAAACCCCACCTAACCTTTTGTGACGGACACACACAAACTGAATCGTCTCGCCCGGTTTCTTACGCGACATATCGTGGTTACATTTTGTGGACCTAACCAAAATAGGACGAAGCTACAACAATACTGACGGATACTTATTGCACTAGGGGCAATTTCCCATAATCTGCTGTGACCAATCAGAGGACAGTTCAAATCTATTGGCAGATTTATGCGAGTGCAAATTAGTTTTTTAAACGTATTTCAGCTTCCCTAGTGATCTATAAATGCTAATGACTCGCCGACAGAGCATTAATGAAATCACTTTTTCTTTTATCATCAGTTAAATAAAGTAACCTTTATATATTATTTGAAGTGCTAAGGGATAGAAAAGGTTAGGTTAGGTTTTCTTTCTTTTTCTCAGAACACCACTGCCACCATTGAGAGTTTTTCAATTTGGTTCATATTTTCCATAGGTGATCTTATTATAATATTTTAAGAGAGATGAAGGTTGGAGGAAACACCGAAAAATTGAGCACGCTACACTAAAATGATGTCTCCGTGCTTTGTGGCGAATAATTACATTTACCGTAAACACTCCTCCGAAAAATTTGCCGATTTGCCGGACGTACTCTCGCATCCACAAAAATACCGTGACGCTTCTATAAAGTTGCTTTCGTCGGTACCGGATATCAAAATAAGTACTTTGTTTAATATGGCAAGTCCACCCCCTGGCTAGGAAGTTAGGTAAGGTTAGGCAGGTCTCTTTAGTTGCTTATATTACACGAGATTATACAGTATTAGCTTCTAGCAATTGACGCCTTTTAAAATTCTAGAATAACAACACCTGTGAAAAAATGAAGAAAATCAAACTCGTCCCGGTGACAGAGGTCGTATCTCCGTAACGGCTCATTTATACCAGAAATGAAGGTCAGAATTGCTCGAAACACAAAATACACAAGGAAAACCTATTTTTGCCATTTCACTTGTCACTAAACGAATCTCGGGAATTTTATAATTGCAATCGGTAATTTTGACAATTCTAAGACACTTTTCTTCAATAACATTTCTGGAACAAAATACGTTTTAGCGAGATATTTAACAGTTTAATATGGCGGTACACACCCAGGTTAGTTAGGTTTGGTTAGGTTAAATCCAAAACTTTTTCCGATGGGTTTTCAACACTTTTTACCACGATTCTTATAGCTCTTGTTTCTGAGATGTGTGGGGGCAGGGTGGTAAATTTTTACAAGTGGACAACCGTTGAGTTTTTGTTGAGCAATGTCAAAATGCGTTTCTTCTTCGACGTTTTCCTCAGAAATTATTTAAAATTACCTAATCTCCCTGCTATATTTAAGTCATTTTTGAGGGAAACGTCATTGAAGAAAAGTGGATTAATATTGGTCCATTGGCTGTCCACAGGTTCCCGCCATGTTACCCGAGGTTAGGTTAGGCAGGCAAGTTCTTTGCTTCCTATGGTATGATAAATTAGTTTTTGGTATACTTGTGGTGTTTTACTCAAATTTGACCTCTATTTTTTGGGGGGCAAATTAGCAGTTGGTTAAGATTGAAAATGTTCTTCCTATCTCAAAACTATTGACTTGCGCCACAAATGAAGGTCAAATTCGTTCATTACATCAAAAACCACCAGAAAAAACATACTTTCAACGTTGATGTCATATAGTGGCATATAGTACCAATACAGTACTTCACCACCTCCACCAGATGACCCAACACAATTAACTAAATTAACCATTAAATACACTATGTCTAACCATAATAATTCTCCAACAACTACTATGTATTATTAACGTTAAATATATGATATAATATTATGAATAAATGTCTTACCGATGCCTCAGGAGTATATTTTCGGGGCTGTCAAATCGTGGTACACTCGGTCCGTCCTCCACCTTGTTTCTCTGTCTAGTGGCTCCTGCTGGTGGTAGATCCAAGAACCACCAGACGAGAAACTCTCCCCTGTAACCCGTGATGAAGGTTTAGTAACGCTGTTAACTCATAGATGGCGCTCACCTCCAACTCTCCCCTGTAACCTGTGATGAAGGTTTAGTAGCGCTGTTAACTCATAGATGGCGCTCACCTACATATAATTCCTTATCTTATTACTTTTTTACGTTGAATAGATAAAACAACCTTTTGAATAATCATTTATTACCATTTAAATAAAAATATATTAGCATGTAATAGTGTCTGTGAAATTAAATGATTTTTGCTGTGAAATAACTGAAAAACATAAAGAGTTCAGTAATATAACAAGAAAGAAAATGTGTCTTCGTTCTTGGGGGACTGAAGAAACTTATACGTCTTGGAGGAACTAAAACAAATTATAGACCTATTTTATATATACAGACTTTAAAGTATTCTCACCACATTCATTAACAATACCGTATGTTAGTAAAGCCTATGTGTTGGTGGTGCTTATATACTGCTGTATAGATTTAGGAATGTATAGAAGGAACCCAGCCAGACATTTATTGAATTAGTTTATTTTATTACCAAGCTTAAAGACTTTTCATTTTTAAATAAGCTTATTATGAGTGACCATTATCTACAGATTCACATGTGTATTTATGTGAAAGTGACAAATGTAGAGAAACTTCCAACTTTAATATACGCTGTAATTTTTTTGAAGTTTTGATGAATATAGCATGACGAATTCTATGACTTTCTATGGGCGGCCAGACACAGACACCACCGTAAAGCCACTAATGGTTGTTACACCTGTTTAACTCCCGGTAAAACCACATTCATTAATCTCTATAGTGAAAAATTAACTAGTTATAAATAGAAAAATATTAAATTAGCAATAGAAAGGCGATAAATAGTCAAGACATAGTGAAGTTTTATAGAACAATTATCGAAAAATGAAATGTCTTAAACACTTGTAATGAGGTGGTTAGCCTAGTTAAGATTTTCCCGCCTGAATCAAAAGTCTCTACCCCCCCCCCCCACCACTGCCGTCCTTAAATACTCCGAAAGCTGTGACAGGAGGACAGAACTGATCGGAACCGCAAAGGAAGTCGTGCTGCTGGTCGCAAGAAAATACTTCTCGTCATTTTTTCAGGTGTTGTTAATTTATTTCTCGTGTTGGTTAAAAATAAGTTTTGTTTAAGAGTTTTTATTTGTTTTAACTTGGTTATATATTAGTGTAATTGGTGAATTATTTTTGGTTATTGTGTTGGATTCTAAGTACATTTCTATATTTAATCTCTAATTACTTGCTTTTTCCAGGTATACGAGATCTACGTGGAGTAACTGCTGGCTATATTTTGGCGGCGGGATGAAGAGAGTCCAGCTCTCGGCGAAAGTGGTCAAACCCTGCTTCACCCAGGGCACAGTAGTCTACCTACCTTCCTTGTGTGGGAAGCTGACGAAGATTCCGGCCCGAGTGGGAGGAATGTGCAGCCGCGCAAACTGCTGTGTTTGTTTAACTTTAGGTATCTGATATACGTAGTTCTACAATAAACTTCGTTATGTCCCAACCGTTTTCTAGTTTCTTAAACAATGGTTTTCTGGGGCGTTTTAAACAAATTTCAGATTTGAGTTGATATTTCCCTCTCAATTGTCTTGTATATAATTTACCAGACTAAGTAATTTAGGTTTACTTAAGACCGTGGAGACTACTTGTGTTTCTAGATGATCCTTAATTCGGCTTTAAGAAGCCTCTCGATCCTGTAGCACAATACTTACTCGGTAGCTTTGTCAAGCATTGTGTGTACTCAGGTTTCATCCATCTGAAGCTTCCCACCTGACTCTATGTACAAATAGAATCTCGAGTCTTGAGCAAATCATTTTTTTTAACGGATCATTGGTTCTCTGCCAAGGAAATACAGTAAAACTGAACTTCGTAAGACACACCGGTGAGGATAGTGGGGCATGTATCTTTACTGAACTAGGTGTCCATAGCCACTTAATCAAACCTGCACGCTGTGAGGGTATGTGCCTCCTATAACATTTTACTTTAATACTTCCAACCTTTGGTAGCGTGACAAGAGGAGCCTCGTGGGTATGTAATGATGGTATCGAGTAATAGGGAAGAAATAACGGTAGATACTGTAGGTAAATAATACACAATATACAATTTAGACGTTAAAATGGAGGTAGGGGAAAGAATACATGAACCAACAGACGAAACCTGGTACTATGCCCTCGGGCTCAAAATACTCGCACCACTACTGGGTGGACATACTCATTTACACGCAAACTCTTATAGTAACTAACTTCGCACCGTTAAAACAGCGGGGCAACTGCCACTACACCGCTCAGTCGTCAGGACTGATACTCGAACAAACGCCATGAGGTACTTTCCAACGAACTCTGAAGATCCCAGTGGAATAACACAACCACTGAGCTAGACACTCGTCCACCGGTGATGGGGGCTAGTAGTTGTGTGGCTTGGTGGTCCAGGGTCACCTCACAGGCCGAGTGTTAGGGTCACACGGCCAGCTATGGGGCCCATAGGTAGTACTGAAGTTTCTGACGGTCGGGTCTCCCGAAGATTACTGGACCTCGGACTTCTCGCCAGACTAGTGGATACAACATCCACGCTACCTACACGGCCTAGGCTACGTTAGGGACCTGTGTGGGTGAAGGGCCGAGCACTTACTGTGACAACATCACGTTTCAGGGGTTTTAAAGACGTAAACATTACTTCACTCAGAGCATATCGACTACGTTACTGTAACACTTGCACAATCGACTATTAATTGGGTCAAATTACTTAAAGAAGGGCGAATTACAACACGGAGTGGCGTGGTTTACCTGTGTGGGTGAAGGGCCGAGCACTTCCTAACGTTTGAAATGCCCGCGGCACCCTCCCTCAAACTAGGTCGGGGATTCCACCTTCTATTTCGATGAATTACTTTACTGTACACTGACGTTGAAACTGCGACTACGAACTCGGTTTCATTCCCTACTATTATCTTCACAAACCATGCTCTGATGAGCTATCAGAAGCAAGAATTAAATTGATTACAAAGGGTTGGATGGCAACAGGTCCCAACATACAGCGTCTTATAAAATAAAGCCCTCCGAATTATCCTAGGATGTCCCATGAGCACTTAAGTACTTAATGAGGAAAGAACTAGGTATACCCAGTGTTAAAGATAGAATAATTGAAGTCAACCTCATGATAGCCCTGAGGCTTCTGCGTGGTGATCCTGATAACATTGTTTCCTTAAAATTGCTAGAATGTATGAACCATGGGACTACTGAGTCTAAATGGATCCAAACTACAGCTACACATATGAAGATGTTTGGACTAGACCACCTGTACAAAGTTGACACAACAGCGCTTCCTGGTGGACAGTTCCCTTCGATATCGCAATACCGACGTATCCGCCTAAAAAACTAATTATACAAAGCATATATCTCCAACACTGCCAAATTGAGAGCTCTTGAACACAAACACACACTACAGACTGATGATAATATCACAGACCATCTACACTGATGGGTCTGTTAACACCGCCTGTGGGAGGGCTGGAAGTGCTGTTGTTGTGACTCAACCTGACGGTAATATAACTGAGAAAGGAGTTAGAATTAACAACTAGGCATCCACTCTACAAACTGAATTAGTCGCCATACTCACAGCTATTAAATTCATTGAAACCACTTTTACTGACAGTCTCATCATCACCGACTCTCTATCCTCACTACTTGCCCTTGGTACCCTCGACTCAGGTTGTCACGCTCTTGTCTCTGAAGCCAGACACAAATATGCGTGCCTTGTTGACCGGGGTGTCAGGGTCACACTGTTGTGGATCCCCTCTCACATAGGCCTCATAAAACATGACAGAGTTGATGCCCTCGCCAAACTCGCGTCTAACAAAGACCCCGTTGAATACAATTTGGGTCTGTCAAAAAGAACCCTTAAAACTGTAATTAGGAAAGAACTTATTGATAAGTTTGACGCAAGTAGACTACTGCAAACAGGCACTAGTCGATCCACAGTTTACCATGATGAGATGTATCAAAGTGAAACATGTAGCCTATATGGAACAAGTAACTAGATTACAAGATGTTGTAAACGCTAGATTAAGGTTAGGATATAAGTACGTTTGGCAGTATGTTCCTCAAGCAGATGTAAACAAAACTAAATGTAAAGTGTGTGGCCATACATATGGCCACACACTTGAACACTACGTCCTCGACTGTGTGAAGATAGAACCTTTTAGGGACAGGTCCAAGCACACTGTGTGTGAAATGGCACAACACTTCGTCTCTAATGGCAAGATAGCCGACATATTAAGATTGTATCCACTTTTTTGCACTGTATAAGTTCCCATGTACAGAACCAAATACGCAATGTGCTTGAATACTTCCCACGAAAATGTAAATAACAAAGTGTGAGGCCAGACATACTGCCTCACACGCCTGTACTCACGCATTTGTGAATAAGTTACCCTTTATGTATAGAACTAAACAAGTAACGTAATTGAAATACTGTGTAACATTCAGTGCCATAATATCCTGACAACGGGGGTTAATTATTATGACCCTTTATAGACTCTACTTTGTAATCCTTTTGGGCTACCACTCACAGGATGAGGTGCACAATAAAGTAGCCGCTGTAAGCGGCAAAATCAAAATAAATTGCCACGAAACCCGCGGATTAGATTCAAAGTTCCCTTCAGACAAAGACGGCATCTCGATGACGTCAACAAGGAAACAGAGAAAACGGAGGACGTTTCCACTGGAGGACTCAAAAGGGTTTGTTGACGTTTAAGCGTAATATGAATCCTGAGGGTTTGCAGGTTAGCCATCATTACGATCACGACAACGCGAGTCCACCTGGTCCCGTAACTCGTCGAAATCTGGCAGCTTAGGTGGCCGAATACTGTTGAATACATGGTAGTTGGTGTGGTCTTGATACGACCGACTCTATACTTGTAAATGTTCCATCAATTCTTCTTGTCATTGAGTCCCCTGTGTGTCTCATCTGTACTTCCCTTTTTGGGGTGTTAGTTTCCTTTGCTAAACTATCAAAATCGACAGTCGTTTTTAATTCTATGTTTCTCTTCCTAATTCATCATCGATATAAATGAAAAGGTGGTAGTTCGGCGGCCAGTTATTATGGTGAAAGACCCACCTGGTGAATACCCGAGGTTGGAGCAATTTTGTATTTGAAGCCAGATTCCTGCTACCACAATGAACCGAAATGGAAGGACAAACGAGGAAACTTGAGTCCATAAAATGCTTATTATAACTTCGCACAACAAAGTACGTGTTCTGGGAGAGGTCAGTAGTTCCCCTGGTCTGGCTGCTGAGGAATGTCTGCAGCACACTAATGCCTACATTTCCCCCAACCACTCGAAGTAGCTTCTCCTTCACAACCACTAGGCACCTGTACTCGTAGCTCCTCACCTGAATCTGTAGGCAGCAGCGTTTCTGAAACAATCCACTCCTTCTGTAGATGTTTGGGAACTCCATTGGTCACCACGTCTGAGCTCACTAGTCTTGGGTGGTAGATTAACTCAACTTATTACCCTAAGTATAGCAGTACTACTACACCCTCCACCACTGCTAGTACTCTTCACCATAATTACTACTGTACTCATTACAGTACTACCACTACAGTAACGTACTCCCAACCTCCATTACTGTACTGTCATTCTCATTATATTACAACATTCCTATACAAGAAACTGTGTTCATTGTTTAACCCTTCGCTTATAGTCCTCACAGCTACAGTAGATATATCTCCCTACAGTACAGTATATACCTCGGTACCCTTAGTAGGCAGAAAATATAGCAGATAACTTTAAAAAAAAAAACTCCTGACTGAGGCTGACATGTGACAAGTTTTGTTGCTGTACAGAAGTTATATACACCAAGAAAGAGGAGGGAGGGAACGGGTTCAAACTGTACCAAGACAAAGAACAAATAAATGGAAAGTGGAAGCAAACCGTAAGTTGCAATTATAATGTAATAAATAAAAAAATCTGGAGAACAATTACAAGTCATGACAATAAACGTGGAATAAAAATAAAAAATAAAATAAATAACTGCTAGTTAAGTACATTTGAGATACAAACATACACTTGGAAATTTATAGTCAAATGCGAGACTGTGGGTAAGTTAGGCATTATGTTATACACACAATTATGTTATATCAATGTATTGAAATATACAACTCTATTAACTGTTACGCCACCCTCCGACTGTCCCGGCTTCGTCTGCGCTCGTCCCGGAGACTTGACTCTGGAGCCGTTACTCTCGTTCTCCTCCAGACTGACTGTTCATAATACATCAGATTTCTCTCATTATTTACAGAAGCTGGTCAGGCTACAGTGATTGACATTATGCGTATCGGGTTTGTTTCTATAACTACAAACGTGTAAAAACATTAAGTACCCTTTTGTAAGTTTCCATTCATTGCACTGTCAGTGGGGATTTTGGCAACTCTTTACTGTGAGAACGATCTTAATAATACGATAATACGCACGATTCTACGACGTATCACTGACTCCTGGGGTCATGATAACCGTGTGTGCCAGAGCAACCTGTATGCCAAAGTGTTGAGAGCAATCCTGTGACAGATGTTTGAGAAGCGCTAAGAAGTGTTAGTATAAGTACAGTTGTAATGTAATTGAAGTGTGGACAACCAGTCTTTGTTGTGTGTCACTGCCATAGAATGTTACCAATAATCCACAGTACTTTTGACTAAATATTGGTCTTGATGATGTGAATACTTGTTTGGCTGACGTGGAAGTATGGCCAACTAGTTTTTGGAGTTTGTCTCAGTGTTAACGTAAATTTGGCCAAGTCTTGAGTGAACCCCAAGGAGTGGTTCATGTGTGTATGTTCTGGTAAGGTGTCCAATATCATTCTACTACAGTATTTACCTTTGTTCTTGAGATACAAATGAATCAACGTGCTCCAGACCTATCCACGCTACCACCTGTGTAAGAGGATGACGATTAATTATCTGTGCAAGAAATAAAATAACTAAGAAACAGATAACAGAGGAATTAAATAAATAAAGAAATAAATACTTAAGAGAAGATGAAGTAGAAAGTAAAAGAAACCAGTAGAAAAAAAACACAAATAAGTATGAAGAAAGAATAAGAAAAAAATGAAAATAAAAATAAGAGAAGTAATTTGCTCCCATACAGTGGTGTAGATATTAACTCCCGCCCATAACTTACAACTGATCATTAACAGTAATTCACCTCTCTAACATTAACCTAACAAGAATAACTAACTCACAAATAAATGAGGTTTAAATTATCCATAAACACCAATAATTACCTTTTTATTCCTTACTGTCATTGGTCACCAGGATACGAGATTATAAGGGTGACAGGACCGGGAGGAAGGACTGGGGAAGACCCACTTATAGGATTTATAGATGGTGTTGACCCTCTCTCTCTCTCTCTCTCTGTACCTTTTTTTAACATTATATTGATTACATTAGGAACAAACAAACGCCTTAATAATCACATTCTATTCAAAATCCTAATAACTATAAATATAAAATAACTGACAAAACATATCAAAATATTTACACTAAAACTCCGTAAAGAAATATTATGTTTGAAAGTATAGACTAAACCAGTACTATATAAGTGAAGGTAGACGGGGCACTTCAGATTAAACTAATAGACAGTGGCTGGTGGGAAAACGTCGAGAGAGTCAACCATGCGTGTGTGTGTGTAGTGGTGAAAGTCTTGGAGGAGTGACTGTCTCAGGGTAGCTCAGGAGTCCAGCAACAGTCCTGCCGTCGGTGTGTAGTGCGTCAGGTGTGTGTCTGTGGTGAAGCGAGTGGTGTTATCTCGTGCGCTACCCACCCACCTATACCACGCCTCTGATACAGTACCCGGGTTTAATACAACATTGTTATTGGTAGATTAGTGTGTATTTGTGGCATTGTAGATTAATGTGTGTGTGTGTCATTGTAGATTAATGTGTATGTGCGTGTAATTGTGGATTAATGTGTAAGTGTCAGTCATTGTAGATTAGTGTGAATGATAACTCAATAAAATTCAATAAATTGTTTTCTGAGAGATTAGAAGATTAGAAACGACGATCATTCATCAACCAATCCAACTAGGACAGTCGTACGATAACCGACCCGGTACAATACAACGCGACTTTGGATCGATAAGATGACAATACTGTTTTTAATTCACTAGCGCATCCCTCAACTACGTCCCGGATTCGTTCTCCAGCCTGGGACAGACGGAGAGGGGTTTGTTATCCAGTGTGACCCAAACAAATATGGCAGGTCTTTACTACAGGTACTATAGTTTCCTGTAGAATATAGATAATATAAAACTTAAGAGACCAACAAACAACAAAGTGAATGGTTATTAAACTGATGAGTTGTGGAATAATAAAAGAAACATATAATTATTTACGTCAATAATTCATAAATGCTTTAAAAGTGTAATTACTATTTTTATCTTTACACTTATTAGAAAAAATATAAAATAAATTTATGAAATATATTAAAAAACGAAACAAAGAAGAAAAATATATTCCTTATCGATAAATGATCCAAGATTGACTTTAATAATTTAACCAGTGAAGTAATGGCACTCAAAGAATATTTATAGATACAATAACGGAGAAAAATGAAGAAATAAATGACTATCAAGTGAAGAGTTGAAGAGCCTGTGTTAAGCTTATGAATCTATACGGCGTGGCTGTTCCTGTGTTACCTCCCATGTGGTGATCCTCCTGAGGTAAGTGTGTGTGTTAGAGAGAGACCCTACCCCACATCTGTTTTTTACACTAGTATTTACAATTTTTCCCCCGCTGCTCTCTCTCTCTCTACTGTCTTTCGCTCTAATAGCTTTATTTATCTTTCTTCTATCTTTTTCCTTCTTTCTTCACACACACTTTCTTTCTCTCCTTTCCTCACACACTCATTTCTCTCTCTCTCTCTCTCTCTCTCTCTCTCTCTCTCACTAAGGCAAAAATCTCATTACCCGTCACACACACACACACACACACACACACACACACGTCTACTTTTTACAGTAATAAGTATTGATGAAATTCCAGTTCATATACTTTATGTAGGTCAAGGGTGTGTAGGCTTAATATGTAGGGTGTATGTATGTATGTGTGTGTGTCATGTACGTGTGTATAATATGTAAGAGTATATATATGCTAATGTGTTTGTAAAAGTGTGTGTGTGTGTGTGTGTGTGTGTGTGTGTGTGTGTGTGTGTGAAATTATAAACTTAAAAGGTAATTGCAACACGAAATACACACACACACACACAGACGTACATACACATAAAACGTACATTCACAAAAGAAGACAGGCATAGACAAACAAACGTACATGTACACACACACACACACGGCCGTGAAAGCAACACTGACCTACAATATAACTACCATTAAACGGATTTTCACAAGATACCTCTGTATGGTGGGATACTGACAGCTAAACAACCTGAAAACCAACCACACTCACAACCTGACAATTTACAACCCCACAGCTTCACCAACTTACAACCTCACAATCCTATAAATACACCAAATCTCACACACACACACACACACACACACTGGGGGCGCTGATCGTCCTACATACAACTCATACCTACTTCTCTCCCCCTCCCCCCCCTCCTTCATTCATCCTCCCCCTTCTCCCTCCACTTTCTCACACACCCTCCCTCCTCTTCCTCCTCCGCTCACCTCCCTTCTCCCTTCTCCCCTCCCTCCCTCCGTCCTTCCATTCATCCTCCACCCCCTATCCATCCACACTCCCTCCCTCCCTCCCTCTTGCCAATCCTCCGTCTAGGAATGTATAGATTCTCACGTTGTTATGTACATAGGATTCTAACGTCACAATGAACTACTCTCTCTCTCTCTCTCTCTCTCATCGACTCTTTTTGTTACCTATAAAATACTTGTATAAGAATCAATTTGGTTATGATTCTCAAAGGTTCCTAAGTTCAATTTTCCTCCTAACTGGTGATGTGAGAAGGTATCTAACTGACTCACTTAAGCCACCACACAAAGATGGATTCTCTCAATGCAGAAACAGGTATAGTAACGTAATAATACAGGTGTAAACAGGTGTATAAAAGAGCACACCTGTCTCCTCCAGTACCAACACACCTGTCTACCCCAGTACCAGCACACCTGTCTACCCCAGTACCAACACACCTGTCTACCCCAGCACCAGCACACCTGTCTACCCCAGTACCAACACACCTGTCTTCCCCCGTACCAACACACCTGTCTACCCCAGTACCAGCACACCTGTCTACCCCAGTACCAGCACACCTGTCTACCCCAGTACCAACACACCTGTCTACCCCAGTACCAGCACACCTGTCTACCCCAGTACCAACACACCTGTCTACCCCAGTACCAACACACCTGTCTACCCCAATACCAACACACCTGTCTACCCCAGTACCAACACACCTGTCTACCCCAGTACCAACACACCTGTCTACCCCAGTACCAACACACCTGTCTACCCCAGTACCAACACACCTGTCTACCCCAGTACCAACACACCTGTCTACCCCAGTACCAACACACCTGTCTACCCCAGTACCAGCACACCTGTCTACCCCAGTACCAGCACACCTGTCTACCCCAGTACCAGCACACCTGTCTACCCCAGTACCAGCACACCTGTCTACCCCAGTACCAACACACCTGTCTACCCCAGTACCAGCACACCTGTCTACCCCAGTACCAACACACCTGTCTACCCCAGTACCAGCACACCTGTCTACCCCAGTACCAACACACCTGTCTACCCCAGTACCAGCACACCTGTCTACCCCAGTACCAGCACACCTGTCTACCCCAGTACCAACACACCTGTCTACCCCAGTACCAACACACCTGTCTACCCCAGTACCAACACACCTGTCTACCCCAGTACCAGCACACCTGTCTACCCCAGTACCAACACACCTGTCTACCCCAGTACCAACACACCTGTCTACCCCAGTACCAACACACCTGTCTACCCCAGTACCAACACACCTGTCTACCCCAGTACCAACACACCTGTCTACCCCAGTACCAACACACCTGTCTACCCCAGTACCAACACACCTGTCTACCCCAGTACCAACACACCTGTCTACCCCAGTACCAGCACACCTGTCTACCCCAGTACCAACACACCTGGTGGCCGTCATTCATGCTCCATCAGATCAGCTTCAGTACACAGATCTCCCAGACTTTTTACACACTGAGCCCACTGTCCTGATGGGTAACCTGAATACTAGACACAAGAAATTAGGTGACTCCACCACTAACACCAATGGTAGGAGACTTATCTCACTTCTCAGCGCATATGAAGATGTTCAAATTATAGGTAATAATGAACCAACACACATCTATGGCGGGGGTCTAGACAAATGTATTGGCTTTAATCTATCATACACAACTCATAGCTTTCATGTTGTCACTGATCTTATGTCTGACCACAGCCCAATCCAAGCTAGTATACATGTAGCCAATGACACCCCCACTGGTGGTAAACTCAACAGACGTAGAATCACAGTCAAGCAAGAACATGAAAGCCAGTTCATAGACTTCATCCATGACTGGTACAAGGACTACAAGCCTGACAACTACCAAAGTTTCCATGACGATCTGATAGATAGGACTTATGCATACTTCACCAACAATGCCTCCACCAAAAAAAGGAGAAAACGTGGTCAGCATAATGGGAACAGGCAACAGCAGTGCTATAATGACCCTGAGCTGAAAAAACTCAGGGCTAGGGTCAGGAGGGTGGGTAAGGATTACAGACAAATTAGAACACCTCAAGTGTTACAATTGTATCAAGCTTCCCTTGCTGCTGTCAGGGAACGTGTAAACGAACTCAGACAAAATGCATGGGAGACATATGTCAACAGCCTGAACCAACATACATCCCTCAGCAAAGTCTGGAAAGACATAAACATAATCAGAAGTAAAAACAGTAGACACGTCTCCCATGCAAACCCACTGCAAAAGTCGAATGAGCTAATAACAAAGTGGGCTCATGTGTCGAGCTATGACATGTTACCAGCTGGGACTCGGGGACTCCTTGATGCGAAGTCTGTAGAGAGAAGTAATCTTATTAGCTTTATGCTGGGCAAACAGCACGATGAGTGTGATGTTCCATATACTGAGTGGGAGCTTGACGCCGCCCTCGCCAGGGGTAGGTCTACTTCCCCTGGAGAGGACGGAGTCACCTACAACATCGTTAGACTACTAAGGCGTGTGCCGGGCAATCCATTGTTGGTATTGTACAATATGATTCATGCCGAGGGCCAACTACCCACATCATGGACCAGCAGTATTGTTGTACCAATACAGAAACCAGGCCAGCCTGATGCCTTTCGTCCCATATCAGTAACCATCTGCCTGTGTAAAACCTTTGAGAGGATGGTTCTTGGCAGACTCTTATATAGAATCAGAGAACACATGTCTCCTAACATAAATGGCTTCACCCATGGTAAAGGTGTACATAATTGCATCACCACATTCCTAACTGTGCATGGTGATGAAAGGCACAGATACACCACATTTCTTGACCTAAAAGATGCATTTGATATTGCCAATAGGCAACTGATATTGTACGAACTAGCAAAAATGGATATAGGAGCTAGGCTGTTACACTGGATAAGTGGTTACCTAACCAACAGAAGGGCTGCTGCACTGTTTCAGGGTTACAAAATTGAAGTTAAAGATATGAAACTTGGTACCCCTCAAGGTGGAGTACTTAGCCCCAGTTTGTTCAATGTTCTTATGAATGCATTATTAAATTTAATACCAGACAACCCCAGCAATATCTCAATCAGCTATGCTGATGATATTCTTATACAAACTAAAACTCATCGTGAAATGCAAACCACCGTGAACCATGTATACGCAGCCTGTGAGAACCTTGGTCTTATCTCCACTGAGAAAACTAAGGTGTTCAACAAACAAGCTGGTAACCGCAAACGCGCCCCCGCCAAGTTCAAGATAGGTAACAACACTATTGACTATGTTTCTTCTTTTAAATATCTTGGTGTTTCCGTTCCTTGTACCCTACCTGCCATACAACAGCTAACTCGCCAATGTACTGACAGACTGAGACCTCTTAGAAGTGTAGCGGGGTACAGCCCGCACTATGGTGCTAATATTAGAATTGTTAAAACAATGTATACCTAGGCTATATAAGATCTCTGATAGATTACCACGCACCAGCCCTGGTCATTCGTGACCCGAAAGGCGTTGACAAGCTCGAGAAAATGCAAAATAAAACCCTCAGAATTATCCTAGGGTGTCCCATGAGCACTAAATTATTTAATATGAGGAAAGAACTAGGTATACCCATTGTTAAAGATAGAATAATTGAAGTCAACCTCATGGTAGCCTTGAGGCTTCTGCGTGGTGATCCTGATAACATTGTTTCCTTAAAATTGCTAGAATGTATGAACCATGGGACTACTGAGTCTAAATGGATCCAAACTACAGCTACACATATGAAGATGTTTGGACTAGACCACCTGTACAAAGTTGACACAACAGCGCTTCCTGCCACCCTGGCGGACAGTTCCCTTCGATATCACAATACCGACGTATCCGCCTAAAAAACTAATTATGCAAAGCATTTATCTCCAACACACTGCCAAATTGAGAGCTCTTGAACACACACACACTCTACAGACTGATGATAATATCACACAGACCATCTACACTGATGGATCACTTAACACCGCCTGTGGGAGGGCTGGAAGTGCTGTTGTTGTGACTCAACCTGACGGTAATATAATTGAGAAAGGAGTTAGAATTAACAACTGGGCATCCACTCTACAAACTGAATTAGTCGCCATACTCACAGCTATTAAATTCATTGAAACCACTGTCACTGACAGTCTCATCATCACTGACTCTCTATCCTCACTACTTGCCCTTGGTACCCTCGACTCAGTTTGTCACGCTCTTGTCTCTGAAGCCAGACACAAATATGCGTGCCTTGTTGACCGGGGTGTCAAGGTCAAACTGTTGTGGATCCCCTCTCACATAGGCCTCATAAAACATGACAGAGTTGATGCCTTCGCCAAACTCGCGTCTAACAAAGACACCGTTGAATACAATTTGGGTCTGTCAAAAAGAACCCTTAAAACTGTAATTAGGAAAGAACTTATTGATGAGTTTGACGCAAGTAGACTACTGCAAACAGACACTAGTCGATCCACAGTTTACCATGATGAGATGTATCAAGTGAAACATGTATAAGTAACAAGATCACTAGATTACAAGATGTTGTAACCGCTAGATTAAGGTTAGGATATAAGTACCTTTGGCAGCATGTTCCTCAAGCAGATGTAAACAAAACTAAATGTAAAGTGTGTGGCCATACATATGGCCACACACTTGAACACTACGTCCTCGACTGTGTGAAGATAGAACCTTTTAGGGACAGGTCCAAGCACACTGTGTGTGAAATGGCACAACACTTCATCACTAATGGCAAGATAGCCGACATATTAAGATTGTATCCACTTTTTTGCACTTAGTAACTATATCAGTTCTCATGTACAGAACCAAATACGCAATGTGCTTGAATACCTCCCACGCAAATGTGAATAACAAAGTGTGAGGCCAGACATACTGCCTCACACGCCTGTACTAACGCGTTTGTGAATAAGTTACCCTTTATGTATAGAACTAAACAAATAATGTAAATGAAATACTGTGTAACATTCAGTGCCAAAATATCCTGACAACGGGGGTTAATTATTATGACCCGTTGTAAACTCTACTCTGTAATCCTTTTGCGCTACCACTCACAGGATGAGTGTGGGGTGCACAATAAAGTAGCCGCTGTAAGCGGCAAAATCAAATCAAGCTCCACCACTCACTGAGTAACGAGGCCAAGACGTCTATTGAGGTGAGAGAGTGACACCATGGAGGTCTGCTTAGTCACTCATAGGGGGAAAATCAGCCGCTATAGGGAGGGGGGTGGGAGGAGAGGCGCTATAGGGAGGAGGAGGAGGAAGCACTATAGAGGTAGAGGAGAGGTGGAATGCTATAGGGAGGGGAGAGGTGGTATAGGTAGGTGGAGGTGCTATAGGTAGGTGGAGCAGGTATAGGGAGGGAGGTGCTATAGAGAGGTGGAGGTGCTATAGGTAGGTGGAGCTGGTATAGGGAGAGAGGTGCTACAGGCAGGGAGGTGCTATAGGAAGGTGGAGGTGCTATAGGGAGGGAGGTGCTATAGGGAGGGAGGTGCTACAGGCAGGGAGGTGCTATAGGAAGGTGGAGGTGCTATAGGGAGGGAGGTGCTATAGGAAGGTGGAAGTGCTATAGGGAGGGAGGTGCTATAGGGAGGTGGAGGTGCTATAGGGAGGGAGGTGCTATAGGGAGGGAGGTGCTACAGGCAGGGAGGTGCCTTAGGAAGGTGGAGGTGCTATAGGGAGGGAGGTGCTATAGGAAGGTGGAAGTGCTATAGGGAGGGAGGTGCTATAGGGAGGTGGAGGTGCTATAGGGAGGGAGGTGCTATAGGAAGGTGGAAGTGCTATAGGGAGGGAGGTGCTATAGGGAGGTGGAGGTGCTATAGGGAGGGAGGTGCTATAGGGAGGGAGGTGCTATAGGGAGGGAGGTGCTATAGGGAGGTGGAGGTGCTATAGGGAGGGAGGTGCTATAGGGAGGTGGAGGTGCTATAGGGAGGGAGGTGCTATAGGGAGGTGGAGGTGCTATAGGGAGGGAGGTGCTATAGGGAGGTGGAGGTGCTATAGGGAGGGAGGTGCTATAGGAAGGTGGAAGTGCTATAGGGAGGGAGGTGCTATAGGGAGGTGGAGGTGCTATAGGAAGGGAGGTGCTATAGGAAGGTGGAAGTGCTATAGGGAGGGAGGTGCTATAGGGAGGTGGAGGTGCTATAGGGAGGGAGGTGCTATAGGGAGGGAGGTGCTATAGGAAGGTGGAGGTGCTATAGGGAGGGAGGTGCTATAGGGAGGGAGGTGCTATAGGGAGGGAGGTGCTATAGGGAGGTGGAGGTGCTATAGGGAGGGAGGTGCTATAGGGAGGTGGAGGTGCTATAGGGAGGGAGGTGCTATAGGGAGGTGGAGGTGCTATAGGGAGGGAGGTGCTATAGGGAGGTGGAGGTGCTATAGGGAGGTGGAGGTGCTATAGGGAGGGAGGTGCTATAGGGAGGTGGAGGTGCTATAGGGAGGGAGGTGCTATAGGGAGGTGGAGGTGCTATAGGGAGGGAGGTGCTATAGGGAGGGAGGTGCTATAGGGAGGGAGGTGCTATAGGGAGGTGGAGGTGCTATAGGGAGGTGGAGGTGCTATAGGAAGGGAGGTGCTATAGGGAGGGAGGTGCTATAGGGAGGGAGGTGCTATAGGAAGGTGGAGGTGCTATAGGGAGGGAGGTGCTATAGGAAGGGAGGTGCTATAGGGAGGGAGGTGCTATAGGCAGGAGGTGCTATAGGGAGGGAGGTGCTATAGGGAGGTGGAGGTGCTATAGGGAGGGAGGTGCTATAGGGAGGGAGGTGCTCTAGGGAGGTGGAGGTGCTATAGGGAGGTGTAGGTGCTATAGGCAGGAGGTGCTATAGGGAGGGAGGTGCTATAGGGAGGGAGGTGCTATAGGGAGGTGGAGGTGCTATAGGGAGGGAGGTGCTATAGGGAGGGAGGTGCTATAGGGAGGTGGAGGTGCTATAGGCAGGAGGTGCTATAGGGAGGGAGGTGCTATAGGGAGGGAGGTGCTATATGGAGGGAGGTGCTATAGGCAGGAGGTGCTATAGGGAGGGAGGTGCTATAGGGAGGGAGGTGCTATAGGGAGGTGGAGGTGCTATAGGCAGGAGGTGCTATAGGGAGGGAGGTGCTATAGGGAGGGAGGTGCTATAGGGAGGGAGGTGCTCTAGGGAGGTGGAGGTGCTATAGGGAGGTGTAGGTGCTATAGGGAGGTGGAGGTGGAGGTGCTATAGAGAGGTGGAGGTGCTATAGGGAGGGAGGTGCTATAGGAAGGGAGGTGCTATAGGGAGGGAGGTGCTATAGGGAGGGAGGTGCTATATGGAGGGAGGTGCTATAGGGAGGTGGAGGTGCTATAGGAAGGGAGGTGCTATATGGAGGGAGGTGCTATAGGGAGGGAGGTGCTATAGGGAGGGAGGTGCTATAGGGAGGGAGGAGCTATAGGGAGGGAGGTGCTATTGGGAGGGAGGAGCTATAGGGAGGGAGGTGCTATAGGGAAGGAGGTG
>CAUDMG010004120.1:212500-215000 GCA_958450375.1 Homarus gammarus
CCTATCTATTAACTGACTTACAAATAATAATACTGATGTTTAGAAATGAATAGAATTATGTGTTAGTGTTACAAAAAATGTCTAATGTCCCCACCGCCCTCTCTCTCCCTCCTTTCCTCCTCCCATAGTACCCCCCACCCTCCCTCCCTCCCCCATAGTACCACACACCCCTCCCTCCCTCTCCCATAGTACCACACACCCCTCCCTCCCTCCCCCATAGTACCACACACCCCTCCCTCCCTCTCCCATAGTACCACACACCCCTCCCTCCCCCACACACCCCTCCCTCCCTCTCCCATAGTACCACACACCCCTCCCTCCCTCTCCCATAGTACCACACACCCCTCCCTCCCTCCCCCATAGTACCACACACCCCCCCCCTACCCTACCTCGCGGATCACCTGTTTCCCCAAGTAATTCACCCACACTCTCTCTAAACCACTGATAATTGAGAGAAGTTCCCATGTTGCGCCATTCTCCAGAAGTTTTGATGTAAATTCTTCAAATGAGATTACGTTATGTTGTTAGGTTAGGTTAGGTTATGTTATGTTACTTTATGTTAGTGTTAAAAGACAACGAGTAAGATTAGGTGGAACAACAACTCTTCCTGGCACAATCCATTGGGGGTATTGAGTGACGAACATGCTTACAGGTGGACGAATGGACTAACAGACAGACAGACAGACAACACCTGTTCCTACACCAACCTACAATCGACGGGTCATGCTGGGAATGAAGAAGTAACCAAAGACAGTGTGATATAGTAAGAGAGGAAAGTTAGAATCATCAGGAGGCAGTAGTGTATAACATGTCAGCTGCAGGGGGGGGTTTCAGGTGACAGCTGTTAAAACGCCATCTGTTGACGGGATTTTCAAACGACTAGATCCGGGTTTCAGGCGACTTGTATTCATTCACGAAAATTATCCTGAACTTAAGGCTTACAGTACGATAACTCATCTAGATATGTGCAATAGATAAGTGCTGGCGGGCGTATGATGTACTTTATAGTGTTCCTTGATAGCAAAACCTCACTCAGTGTCAATTGTAAACACGCCTCAATGCTGTACGACAGTTTGGAATAAAAATCAGTAGTCCTCTCGTACCCTCACCGCTGCCAGACGTATGACTTAACCTTAAATCCATCCCCCCCCCCCTACTTGGACCCCCTCTCATATTGCCATCCCCTTAGAACCACCCCAGAGAGAACATCACCCCACACACCTCGCCTAATATGTGGGAGCAGTTAGGTCAAAGACGTACTGAGACAAGTGCACAGTGTAAGGTAGATCGTTTATGGAGGAATTAATTTTCTATATCAATATAATGTAACTAAGGTTGAAGTGTGTGTGTGTGTGTGTGTGTGTGTGTGTGTGTGTGTGTGTGTACAGCTTCCCGCCTTTGTACCATAACAATAGGTGGCCTTGGGTCACGTTACACACCTGGCTACCACCTACACCTGCCTCCCTCACTTAACACACTTTACATTACACTTAACACACCTCCCAGTATCTTAACACAACTGTAACCAACTCTATTCTTCTACTGTAATACAAACTCCTCTATAATTTCACATCAATTAATGTTGTAATGGCTGTACCCACATCGTAATTACAGCAACTTTTACACAAACACTGGGACTGTATTGATCTTTTATCAACACAGCTTCTTTGTACTGTAGTGAGTTATGTAATGTGTCGGTTACGTCTGTCATCCTTCTACCTCAGCATCACCTCTCTCTCTCTCTAGACAGCATCACCTCTCTCTCTCTAGACAGCATCACCTCTCTCTCTCTCTAGACAGCATCACCTCTCTCTCTCTCTAGACAGCATCACCTCTCTCTCTCTCTAGACAGCATCACCTCTCTCTCTCTAGACAGCATCACCTCTCTCTCTCTCTCTAGACAGCATCACCTCTCTCTCTCTCTCTAGACAGCAACACCTCTCTCTCTCTCTAGACAGCATCACCTCTCTCTCTCTCTAGACAGCATCACCTCTCTCTCTCTCTAGACAGCATCACCTCTCTCTCTCTCTCTAGACAGCATCACCTCTCTCTCTCTCTCTCTCTCTCTCTCTCTCTCTCTCACACACACACAGTATTGCAGGTTGCAGGGGCCACCTCGTGTATGCAACCCTGCAACATTTATATAGTGCGTGGAAACTAGTACGTGTGGGGGGGGGGGGGGGTTGGGGAGGGGGGGAGTTGCAACATTGTTTACACCTGTTGTCTCCTCTGTTTATATCTGTCTACATGTTTACTATCCATCTACACCTGTCTACACCCGTTTCCTCCTGTCTACACCTGCTTCCTCCTGTCTACACCTGTTTCCTCCTGTCTACACCTGTTTCCTCCTGTCTACACCTGTTTCCTCCTGTCTACACCTGTCTACACCTCATTTTGTAAATATGGAAGTTTCTAGTCACTTTTACCGCCAATTTTACACAAACATACATACATATAAACACAAAAAACACACATATACATACATATACAGTACCTCCAA
>CAUDMG010004120.1:220000-277482 GCA_958450375.1 Homarus gammarus
ATACCTGGATCAGCTGTTTTGGCCACATTAGCTGATAATTGATTATAATGACACCACTTCCGGTTTTCACCTCTAGGGCTAAACATCTCACGGGTACACACCAGTCCCCACTCTACCTGTCAAGAGAGAAGTATTATTAGTGAAATGAAATAGAAAGTTAACTAACAGCCTTAATTAACACAGGAGGTAGAGTTAAAACACGTGAGGAGATTGTTAAATTGGATACAGTGAAAGTACAAAAATAGTATTAATTCAGATACAGTTACAGAGACACACACACACCATCTTCTACCACCACCACTACTACCACCACGCCCTCTACTACCACCACCACACCCTCTACTACCACCACCACACCCTCTACTACCACCACCACTACTACCACCACACCCTCTACTACCACCACCACTACTACCACCACACCCTCTACTACCACCACCACTACCACCACCACACCCTCTACTACCACCACCACTACCACCACCACACCCTCTACTACCACCACCACTACCACCACCACTACCACCACACCCTGTCTGCTAAAGGGTTAAATATGTAAATAAATTATCTATCTGGGACGTCCAATACATTATCTATCAGTCAATCTATCAGGGGAAATCAATACACCGTACATTATCTATCGAGAGACAGAATGACAGGTAACTAATGAGACGGGGAGACAGAGTGACAGGTAGAGACAGAATGACAGGTAACTAATGAGACGGGGGAGACAGAGTGACAGGTAGAGACAAAATGGCAGGTAACTACTGAGACAGGTGGAGACGGAGTGACAGGTAGAGACAGAATGACAGGTAACTAATGAGACGGGGAGACAAAGTGACAGGTAGAGACAGAATGACAGGTAACTAATGAGACAGGTGGAGACGGAGTGACAGGTAGAGACAGAATGACAGGTAACTAATGAGACGGGGAGACAAAGTGACAGGTAGAGACAGAATGACAGGTAACTAATGAGACAGGTGGAGACGGAGTGACAGGTAGAGACAGAATGACAGGTAACAAATGAGACAGGTGAAAATATGTGAAGAAAACACTTTCTAAATGCTAAGAGAATGCCATTGACATTCACGCCTGACTGCTGTGAGAATGACAGAACCTGGAGTGTTAGATAGATAGATAGATAGATAGATAGAGATAGATAGATATAGATAGAGATAGATATAGATAGATAGATGGGAAAAGGTCTGATGATTACGAAATGAAAGGCCTTTAAATTCTTCTAAAAATATTGCCATTATTTGTATTTCATATTAATTTATTTACCAAGACTAATATATAATAATACAAATAATATATCGATTTTTTTTTTTACATTTATTTATTTTTTTTTTATTATTTTTTTTTTTTTTTACAATTTTCAAGACTTGGCGATCATTCCCTTCCTCCTCCCTCACAACTTTCCTCCCTCTCTCCCTCACTCATTGACTCTCTCCCTCACTCATTGACTCTCTCCCTCACTCATTGACTCTCTCCCTCACTCATTGACTCCCTCCCTCCCTCACTCATTGACTCCCTCCCTCCCTCACTCATTGACTCTCTCCCTCACTCACTCATTGACTCCCTCCCTCACTCACTGACTCTCTCCCTCCCTCACTCATTGACTCCCTCCCTCCCTCACTCATTGACTCCCTCCCTCACTCACTGACTCTCTCCCTCCCTCAATCATTGACTCCCTCCCTCCTTCACTCATTGAACTCTCTCCCTCCCTCACTCATTGACTCCCTCCCTCCCTCACTCATTGACTCTCTCCCTCCCTCACTCATTGACTCCCTCCCTCCCTCACTCATTGACTCTCTCCCTCACTCATTGACTCTCTCCCTCCCTCACTCATTGACTCCCTCCCTCCCTCACTCATTGAACTCCCTCCCTCCCTCACTCATTGACTCCCTCCCTCCCTCACTCATTGAACTCTCTCCCTCCCTCACTCATTGACTCTCTCCCTCCCTCACTCATTGACTCCCTCCCTCCCTCACTCATTGACTCTCTCCCTCCCTCACTCATTGACTCCCTCCCTCCCTCACTCATTGAACTCCCTCCCTCCCTCACTCATTGACTCCCTCCCTCCCTCACTCATTGAACTCTCTCCCTCCCTCACTCATTGACTCTCTCCCTCCCTCACTCATTGACTCCCTCCCTCCCTCACTCATTGAACTCTCTCCCTCCCTCACTCATTGACTCCCTCCCTCCCTCACTCATTGACTCCCTCCCTCCCTCACTCATTGACTCCCTCCCTCCCTCACTCACTCTCTCCCTCCCTCCCTCCCTCCCTCCCTCCTTCACTCTCTCCCTCAATATATACCGCCACACTTTCCTTGTGATACAGAGTCAGCCATATGTTACTCCCGGAGCTAAATCACCGCCACACCTGTTACACTCTAGGGGGGGGGGGGGGGAGGGGGTACTGAGAGCCAAGAAGTGGGTGGGTGGGTGGATAATATTTAACCCAACTCAACCTAACCTAACTCAACCTAACCCAACCCAACTCAACCGAACCCAACCCAACTCAACCTAACCCAACTCAACCTAACCCAACTCAACCTAACCTAACTTAACCTAACCTAACCTAACTCAACCTAACCCAACCCAACTCAACCTAACCCAACCCAACCCAACTCAACCTAACCCAACTCAACCTAACCTAACTCAACCTAACCTAACCTAACCTAACTCAACCTAACCCAACTCAACCTAACCTAACTCAACCTAACCTAACCTAACCTAACTCAACCTAACCTAACTCAACCTAACCTAACCTAACTCAACCTAACCTAACCTAACCTAACCTAACTCAACCTAACCCAACTCAACCTAACCTAACTCAACCTAACCTAACCTAACCTAACCTAACCTAACTACACCAACATTAAAAAATAAAATAAAATATAATAAAAAAAATTACATTCAAATTAACGAAATATTTTACAATAGACTGAAAGAAAAAAAAAAAAGAATTATTTCAGAACACCATTTTAACAGTTGGTGATTCTCATTGCCAAGTAATTTTATACCAGGTTCGTGAAATAACTAGAAACCGGTTTGTATTAATTTCTATTCACCTATTGGGGCGTGTAGAATGATGATGTAAAATATATAAAAGTGATTTTTAAATTTGGTTATGGTAAATTATAAACCAAGGCGTCAACACACACATACACACACACACACACACACACACAATTACTGACAAAACTAAATAAATTTATCCAAACAATAATTGAAAAAACTCATCAAATTACCACAAAATCCAAAAAACTACAAAATTATAAAAAAAAACAAAAAAAACAGGAAAACACACAAACACAAGTTAAAAATCATAGTTAAAGCAGAAACCACCAGAAAATATGATAAATAAATAATGACGATAATAGAGATGACAGAGTGATAAAGATAGTAATATGGAGGACAATTGAGCTAGATTTAAAGTGAGAGAGAATGAGAGAGTGTGAGTGGTCATGGTCACTCACACTCTCTCTCTAATGTACTGCTCTAGGCGATGTTTTCCTCCATAAGGGGTTAAGGTTCGAAGGTTCCGTGTTTCAGTGGTTCGAAGGTTCATTGGTTCGGTGTTTCAGTGGTTCGAAGGTTCATTGGTTCGGTGTTTCAATGGTTCGAAGGTTCATTGGTTCGAGGGTTCATTGGTTCGGTGTTTGAATGGTTCGAAGGTACGGTGTTTCAGTGGTTCGAGGGTTCATTGGTTCGGTGTTACAATGGTTCGAAGGTTCATTGGTTCGGTGTTTCAATGGGTTCAAGGTTCACTGGTTCAGTCTCATTAATTCTATGGGTTAACCTAATCTAATTTATTTTAACACTAATAAATAAAAAGTAACATCCAAAATGGCATCAAAATTGAACTAAGACTCGACTTTAATTAGAAAACAAATGAGTATTAGTAATTTATTCTCGTTTATGTAATACATATATAAAGACCTTACTTAAACCCCTATTGCATTATCAAGATTGACATGGAAAAATACATAAATTAATTTCAAAACTACAGAATAAATAATAAAATCTGATTATAATTAATGAAATATAAATATAAATAATAAATAAATCGGGAAATATTTTGGTTATCGGATTTTGGAGAGAAAGTGAACAGACATTTCAGATTTCATTTTCCAAAGCTTAAACATGAAAGTAAAACACACACACACACACACAAACACACACAAAAATAAACAGGAAAATGAAAGTAAAAACAGAATAAAAAACGATGAATCACTGAGAAACAAGACAAAATGAACGCTGGCTGGATTTACAATAACATAGCATCACCAGTAAGCATTCTACTCTTACTGAATGTTTCAATAATGACGTTTTCACCACTTGCAAAAAAAATAAATAAAAATAAAAAAATCCATTTCACTTTGCTAATTTCACTATTATCATAACACTAGCTGAATTATAGTATTTTTTTTTCCTTTATTTAGTGATTTAAGAATATTAATACCAGGTTAGTTTATATAATGTCTAATATATATCCTCGAAATTAAAGCGATATTCTACTGTAATTTAAAGCGCTCCGGCAACACCATTTACACATTATACTGTACAGTTTTATCATTAATAATATACACAAAGTTAAATCATTATTCCTGTAACTCTATTGGGACTTAAGTGCTTTCTTAAACTTAAATTACAAAGATATTATGGGATTATCGTCAATATATCGTACAATTATTAGATTACCGTTAAAATGTAGTTATTATCATTAACAAAATTACTCAATTATCATTAAATAATTTTCAATAACAACAGAACGGATGTAATTAATAACAGCTTTAAAATACGGACATTAGTACTACTGATAATAATCCGAGCGTTACGTAATCATAATTGCTATGTAATTATATGCTAATAAAAGTAACGGAAATTAGTATAACTTTTCTTATTTTTGTTTAAGTTATTATTATGACCCACAGTATACGTACAGTGGTAATATAATATTGTGTTTGTTTGTATTAGAAAATTATAAACTTATCATATTTTTAATTTAATTCCCTCTCAGTCTTCATAAATATTTACAGTGTATTAACTGACTCACTTAAGCTACCACACAAAGATGGATTCTCAAAGGTTCCTAAGTTCAATTTTCCTCCTAACTGGTGATGTGAGAACGTATCTAACTGACTCACTTAAGCTACCACACAAAGATGGATTCTCAAAGGTTCCTAAGTTCAATTTTCCTCCTAACTGGTGATGTGAGAACGTATCTAACTGACTCACTTAAGCTACCACACAAAGATGGATTCTCAAAGGTTCCTAAGTTCAATTTTCCTCCTAACTGGTGATGTGAGAACGTATCTAACTGACTCACTTAAGCTACCACACAAAGATGGATTCTCAAAGGTTCCTAAGTTCAATTTTCCTCCTAACTGGTGATGTGAGAACGTATCTAACTGACTCATTTACACCTAACTACAGTACTACTGAGAATAAGAGTCGAAGTGGGTCAAATGTTATCAACCTTGTCACGTACTTATGATAGATTTGTGACGTCACGTATCTATGTCAAGTGTGACGTCAGCAACTTCATCATTACAATAGTATTCTTCATTTCTTTTACCTGTATGAGTTAAAATTCTGTCACAAATATTTTTATCTTTATTTAATATAATATTTATTTATCCATTATTATTATTATTATTATTATTATTATTATTATTATTATTATTATTATTATCACATTATTATTATTATTATTTCAACAATTTTAACAAACTTTAACATATCTTTATTGAATCGAATCCAAAATTTTCACATAATCTTCATAAATTGAAAATTGTAAAGTATTGTGAGAATTAGAAAGCTAATTCTGAACTCTTTCCTCGAGTTAAATATTGTGACAGTACAGGTGGCGCCTTAACCTACAGTAAGTGCAGTTATTCCTGGGTGGTGACAGTGAATGACATACCATCAGGGGCGCTGGAGTCAATGTTTACATGTGAACAGGAAGGGTGACAAATTACTTCCCTAGAGAACGCCACTTTCACCCTTCAGAAAAAACAATTTCCTGTGAATGTCTGTATGTTTGTTGGTCATTATCGGCCCTCTTGGATTCTCATAGGGGGAGAGAGAGAGAGAGAGAGAGAGAGAGAGAGAGAGAGAGAGAGAGAGAGAGAGAGAGAGAGTCTTATACCCTAACTAATCATTAAGCTCTCCTAGGTACTTAGTAAATTTTCCTCTCCTAGGTAAACTGTCACTAAGCTCTCCTAGGTAAACTCACTAAGCTCTCCTAGGTAAAGTCACTAAGCTCTCCTAGGTACTTACTAAATTTTCCTCTCCTAGGTAAACTGTCACTAAGCTCTCCTAGGTAAACTCACTAAGCTCTCCTAGGTAAAGTCACTAAGCTCTCCTAGGTATTTACTAAATTTTCCTCTCCTAGGTAAACTGTCACTAAGCTCTCCTAGGTAAACTCACTAAGCTCTCCTAGGTACTTACTAAATTTTCCTCTCCTAGGTAAACTGTCACTAAGCTCTCCTAGGTAAACTGTCACTAAGCTCTCCTAGGTAAAGTCACTAAGCTCTCCTAGGTACTTACTAAATTTTCCTCTCCTAGGTAAACTGTCACTAAGCTCTCCTAGGTAAACTCACTAAACTCATCTAGGTACTTACTAAGCTTTCCACACCTAGGTAAACTGCCACTAAGCTTTTCTCACCTAGGTAAACTGTCACTAAGCTCTCCTCACTTAAGTAAACTCACTAAGCTTTCCTCACGTAGGTAAACTGTTACTAAGCTCACCTAGGTACTTACTAAGCTTTCCTCACCTAGGTAAACTCACTAAGCTCACCCCCCCCCCCCCCCCCCACCAGTACCTCGCACGAGTGGCTATCAACTACGCAATTCCTTTCACTGTAATTATTTTATGCGACTCAAAGCTGTGTGTGTGTGTGTGTATAAGTGTGTGTGTATAAGTGTGTGTGTGTATAAGTGTGTGTGTGTGTGTGTGTACGTCTTATGTATACCCTCATGTAAGCGTTGATGACGTGTTTACACTTTCAATTTGTGTCTCACCTTTGTGTGTGTGTGTGTGTACGTGAAGTGCGACCACACACACACAGACACACTTATATACACACACACACACACACACACACACTTATACACACACACACACACTTACACACACACAGTATAATATTCATCTAATAACGCTAATAAGATACTGAATAATGAACACATATTTTGGTAGTGAATAATAACAACAATAATAATAATAAAACTATTATTACTACTACTACTACTACTAAGAAATACTACTACTACTACTACTATCGCTACTTAACTACTACTCAGCCAACACTACTACTACTATTACTAATTTTTTTAATGTGGTCTCCAGCCTCCCTTAATAGCCACACCTTCGCCACCATTTAATTACCTTAATATTAAATATCCTAATACATAAGAAGCTATCATGGCTGTGTTGAGAGAGAGAGAGAGAGAGAGAGAGAGAGAGAGAGAGAGAGAGAGAGAGAGAGAGAGAGAGAGAGAGAGAGAGCACCCACCCACTTTCTAACTTAACACTTTGCCCAGCTGTAAACCTTCCCCTCCCACCTCCCCCTTCCTCTTCCCCCTCCCACCTCCCCCTTCCTCCTTCCCCTCCCACCTCCCCCTTCCTCCTTCCCCTCCCACCTCCCCCTTCCTCCTTCCCCTCCCCCTTCCTCCTTCCCCTCCCACCTCCCCCTTCCTCCTTCCCCTCCCACCTCCCCCTTCCTCCTTCCCCTCCCACCTCCCCCTTCCTCCTTCCCCTCCCACCTCCCCCTTCCTCCTCCCACCTCCCCCTTCCTCTTCCCCCTCCCACCTCCCCCTTCCTCCTTCCCCTCCCACCTCCCCCTTCCTCCTCCCCCTCCCACTTCCTCCTCCCCCTCCCACCTCCCCCTTCCTCCTCCCACCTCCCCCTTCCCCCTCCCACCTCCCCCTTCCTCATCCCCCTCCCACCTCCCCCTTCCCTTCCCACCTCCCACCTCCCCCTTCCCTTCCCACCTCCCCCTTCCTCCTCCACTCCCACCTCCCCCTTCCCCTCCCACCTCCCCCTTCCACCTCCCCTTCCTCGTCCCCCTCCCACCTCCCCCTTCCTCCTCCCCCTCCCACCTCCCCCTTCCTCCTCCCCCTCCCACCTCCCCCTTCCCCCTTCCTCCTCCCACCCGACCCTGACACCACCCCCCCTTCCATCTTGCTTACGTCACATGGACGTTTTGAGACTGTGTGGACGTATGATCGTGTGTGTGTGTGTGTGTGTGTTCGTATACTTGCGTGTGTTTACTCATTCTCAGAGCATAATGTTAAGCTTTCACAGAGAGAGAGAGAGAGAGAGAGAGAGAGAGAGAGAGAGAGAGAGAGAGAGAGAGAGAGAGAGAGAGAGAGAGAGAGTAGTATCAACATTGTAACTTCTTATGTCTGTCTGTCTGTCTGTCTGTCTGTCTGCATGTATGTATGTATGTATGTATGTATGCATGTATGTATGCATGTATGTATGTATGATGTATGTATGCATGTATGTATCTGGTAGAATGACATTTAATTGTATCTAAGTTCATCTGAGAATGAGTCAGTTTGTAACACACAGTACCAGGGATTGACAGTACTAGTAACTCACAGTACCAGGGATTGACAGTACTAGTAACACACAGTACCAGGGATTGACAGTACTAGTAACAGACAGTACCAGGGATTGACAGTACTAGTAACACACAGTACCAGGGATTGACAGTACTAGTAACACACAGTACCAGCGATTGACAGTACTAGTAACACACAGTACCAGGGATTGACAGTACTAGTAACTCACAGTACCAGGGATTGACAGTACTAGTAACACACAGTACCAGGGATTGACAGTACTAGTAACACACAGTACCAGGGATTGACAGTACTAGTAACACACAGTACCAGGGATTGACAGTACTAGTAACTCACAGTACCAGGGATTGACAGTACTTGTAACAGACAGTACTAGTAACACACAGTACCAGGGATTGACAGTACTAGTAACTCACAGTACCAGGGATTGACAGTACTAGTAACACACAGTACCAGGGATTGACAGTACTAGTAACTCACAGTACCAGGGATTGACAGTACTTGTAACAGACAGTACCAGGGATTGACAGTACTAGTAACACACAGTACCAGGGATTGACAGTACTAGTAACACACAGTACCAGGGATTGACAGTACTAGTAACAGACAGTACCAGGGATTGACAGTACTAGTAACAGACAGTACCAGGGATTGACAGTACTAGTAACACACAGTACCAGGGATTGACAGTACTAGTAACACACAGTACCAGGGATTGACAGTACTAGTAACACACAGTACCAGGGATTGACAGTACTAGTAACACACAGTACTAGGGATTGACAGTACTAGTAACAGACAGTACCAGGGATTGACAGTACTAGTAACACAGTACCAGGGATTGACAGTACTAGTAACAGACAGTACCAGGGATTGACAGTACTAGTAACACACAGTACCAGGGATTGACAGTACCGGGAACAGACAGTACCCGTAACAGACAGTACCAGGTATAGACGGGAGAGGAATTAAATCAACCTCACTGAACCTTGTACAGAGAGGCCATTGTTCCTTCCCACGCACGAGTTAACGTCACCACTGGCGATCACCTACGCCTGGCGACAAAATTTCACCACCCTGAGAGAGAGAGAGAGAGAGAGAGAGAGAGAGAGAGAGAGTATGTAAACAATAACAATTTGATTGATTGTGATAATTACCTACCACAACTACCACCAATAACAC
Organism: Homarus gammarus; assembly: GCA_958450375.1. NCBI lineage: Eukaryota > Metazoa > Arthropoda > Malacostraca > Decapoda > Nephropidae > Homarus > Homarus gammarus. Next base: position 229,787 of record CAUDMG010004120.1, read on the forward strand.
AACCACCACCACCACCAACTTTCATCACCACACACACACACACACACACACACACACACACCTTCAAAGATTTCTCCCAACAGGTGAAGACGTCCGTAGGTGCCGTAAATAACAGCTAAGACGTTATTGCAGGAAATTAGTTCAATAACCTACGTGAGTTTCGCCTCAGTGAGCAAACGTGTAAGTGGAACATGGCGGCGAGTCTTAGTTCATGGCAGGACTTTGACTCGTATGGTGTTAGTCTATAAGGATTGGTTTACCTTTCTTCTGGGTATAGAACTGAAATGTGTTGTTGTTAAGGGATTTTAAGCCCTGGGGTATCAGTTTACAAGGGTGAAAATACTCTATATAGTGAACCTACATCTATATAAAGCTCAGGAGATATTAACCCATATGGCGTTTGTAAATAAGAGTCGAAAATACCATAAAATACCTGACACATAAAGGCTAAAGGACTCTGAACCTTATAAATTCAACACATAAGGCTGAAAATATCAATCATCATTAAATTCCCGTCTACCACAATTTTGACGCGGGAATAAAACTTAATCACATCCTCCAGATAACAGGCAACCGGAAGTACCCTTTAAAAGTTAAGGGAAGTACTTCAAAGTTTAGGTAAGTACTTCAAAGTTTAGGGAAGTACTTCAAAGTTTAGGGAAGTACTTCAAAGTTTAGGGAAGTACTTCAAAGTTTAGGAAAGTACTTCAAAGAGTTTAGGGAAGTACTTCAAAGTTTAGGTAAGTACTTCATTTGGGTACTTCAAAGTTTAGGTAAGTACTTCAAAGTTTAGGGAAGTACTTCAAAGTTTAGGTAAGTACTTCAAAGTTTAGGAAAGTACTTCAAAGTTTAGGAAAGTATAAGTAATCCAATTTGACACATTAAAAAAACTAATCTAATACTTTCCCCTTAACAGACAGTACCAGGGATTGACAGTACTAGTAACACACAGTACCAGGGATTGACAGTACTAGTAACACACAGTACCAGGGATTGACAGTACTAGTAACACACAGTACCAGGGATTGACAGTACTAGTAACACACAGTACCAGGGATTGACAGTACTAGTAACACACAGTACCAGGGATTGACAGTACTAGTAACACAGTACCAGGGATTGACAGTACTAGTAACACACAGTACTAGGGACAACTAACTGTTTAAGGTGAAAGTACAGATAAGATACTTTCTAAAGACATGTAAGAAAGTATATATATTTTGGCTACTTTTTTTTACGAAGAAGATAATGAGAAAGTTGGTGGCAGTGATCTTGAGAATTATTTAGGTTACCTGTGAATTTAATTGGACAGGTAGGTGTAGTCTGTCTATTTTTCTATCAGTCTGTCTGCCAGTCTGTCTGTTTCTATCTGTCTGCTTAGTAATGTATATTTTTGTTTCCTTACAGAAGCAATAGGAACAATGGCGGTCAATGTTCTCTGAGACTCTAGTGAGTATGTGAAGACCTACCACTATTATCAGTACCTACCACTATTATTATCAGTACCTACCACTATTATCAGTACCTACCACTATTACCAGTACCTACCACTATTACCAGTACCTACCACTATTATCAGTACCTACCACTATTATCACCAGTACCTACCACTATTATCAGTACCTACCACTATTATCAGTACCTACCACTATTATCAGTACCTACCACTATCACCAGTACCTACCACAACCCAGCTTTCCTACCCCAGTACCCCACACTACCACTACCACCACCTACCACTATCCCACAACCACCACCTACCACTATCCCACCACCATCCAGCCTCCCTACCCTACCTACCACCACCTTGCCCCTGGGTATGGGTCAATGGGCAGGTTTTTCTATTCAAGGTTCACCACTTAGGGTCGCGTAATGAGAGAGAGAGAGAGAGAGAGAGAGAGAGAGAGAGAGAGAGAGAGAGAGAGAGAGAGAGAGAGAGAGAGAGAGAGAGAGAGAGAGTTTATACTTTGCATCAATTAAAAACTTCTAAGTTATAATTACCCCGTAACTGGATAAACAAAAACGCATCTAATTAATTCCAACAGGAAGATGGCGTGCCCAAAAAAGAAGTGAGACATTAGTGTAACTGGTTTTCTTAGTTTTAATTAAGAGAAAAGAGAGAGAAACTGACGAAAGTCTTTGAAAAACCGGACATATTCTCCTGAAGGATGCTGGTGGTCAACTGGGTACTCACCGCTATCTAGGTTAGTAGACAAGCTGCAGGCACCGTGACGTCAAACGACTCCACCAATCATCACCACATCTGGGAAATGACGCCATGATTTACCCATAGGCCACGGATGTTGATTGGTTGGTTGTCACTCTCCTTACAGTGTGATGTTAAATGCTTCCACCAATCAGTGCCACACCTGGGGAATGACGTCATGATTTACCCATAGGCCACGGATGTTGATTGGTTGGTTGTCACTCTCCTTACAGTGTGATGTTAAATGCTTCCACCAATCAGTGCCACACCTGGGGAATGACGTCATGATTTACCCATAGGCCACGGATGTTGATTGGTTGGTTGTCACTCTCCTTACAGTGTGATGTTAAATGCTTCCACCAATCAGTGCCACACCTGGGGAATGACGTCATGATTTACCTATAGAACAGTAATGTAGATCCAATAGACGTGTGTGTGTGTGTGTGTGTGTGTGTGTGTGTGTATATCTAAGAAACTTTCTCTACACACACACACACACACAATGACTCTCTCAAGTCCCTGAACAATCGTAAGTTAAATTTCTCCCCCAAGATGTGAGAAGGTATTTAACTGACTCACTTAAGCTACGAGACAAAGTTAATAAACCTGTTGATATCCACGTGATTGAACAAGAGCAACGCCTGGTGATTGGTTACGCATGCTTGACGTCACATAAAAACCAGCCAATGAGAACGTGTGAAGCGATCCATGTAACATCCGACTAGCCACTCGTAGCGAATGGATAAAAACCTATCAGATGATTTGTCTAACGTGACGTAACAAAATAAATACCCCCAATGGGAACAAGAAATCAGATTAATATAAAATAATGTTATAAAATAGTTAATAGTAGCTTATGACAGATGATTCATGAAGGATATATGACGTCACAAAAAATAAGCCAATCAGAGACTAAAGCATCAGGCAATTCGATGAACAAAAGTGACGCCCCAAAACAATTAACCAATCAGAGCAAAAGGATCTGATTTATCGAATAAAATCAATGACATCACATAAAAATAAACCAATCAGAGTAGAGGAATTTATATCCTCGTGTAATGTAAATGACATCACAATGTAAACAGAGAGAGAGAGAGAGAGAGAGAAAGAGAGAAAGAGAGAGAGAGAGAGAGAGAGAGAAGAGAGAGAGAGAGAGAGAGAGAGAGAGAGAGAGAGAGAGAGAGAGAGACTATGCTTCAGGATCCAGCCATCATAAGAGTGGCATTTTTTTAATCAGCTGTGGAGTGAAAGTTGTTTCCCAGTATGTAAATTGTAAATATGTAAACAGTTTGTAAGTGAAATTGTTAGTAAATACGCAACAGGGGCGGATCCAAGGGGGGGGGGGGGGGTCATTGGGGTCCAGATCCTCACCCTTTCTTTAATGCAGTATTGTACTCAGGCGTTTTTGTATAGTAAACAGTAATTACTATTGACTTCAGAATATATCATAATATTAAGTGCACATGGCCTCAAAATGGCCATAATATTGGTCAGATTAAAAATATTTTCTGGGGGGTTTACAGGACCCCCCACACACATACAGCCTCATGGACCCCCCCCACACACATACAGCCTCATGGACCCCCCTCCCCCCCACACACAACCTCATGGACCCCCCCCACACACAACCTCATGGACCCCCCCCACACACAACCTCATGGACCCCCCCCACACACAACCTCATGGACCCCCCCCACACAACCTCATGGACCCCCCCCACACACAACCTCATGGACCCCCCCACACACAACCTCATGGACCCCCCCACACACAACCTCATGGACCCCCCACACACACAACCTCATGGACCCCCCCACACACAACCTCATGGACCCCCCCACACACAACCTCATGGACCCCCCCACACACAACCTCATGGACCCCCCCACACACAACCTCATGGACCCCCCCACACACAACCTCATGGACCCCCCACACACAACCTCATGGACCCCCCCACACACAGCCTCATGGACCCCCCCCACACACAACCTCATGGACCCCCCCGCCCCCACACAGCCTCATGGACCCCCCCCACACACAACCTCATGGACCCCCCCACACACAGCCTCATGGACCCCCCCCCACACAACCTCATGGACCCCCCCACACACAAACTCATTGAACCCCCCCCACACAGCCTCATGGACCCCCCCACACACAACCTCATGGACCCCCCCCACACACAACCTCATGGACCCCCCCACACACAACCTCATGGACCCCCCACACACAACCTCATGGACCCCCCCCACACACAGCCTCATGGACCCCCCCACACACAGCCTCATGGACCCCCCCCACACACAACCTCATTGACCCCCCCACACACAACCTCATGGACCCCCCCCCACACAGCCTCATGGACCCCCCCACACCCAACCTCATGGACCCCCCCACACACAACCTCATGGACCCCCCCCCACACACAACCTCATGGACCCCCCCACACAACCTCATGGACCCCCCACACACAACCTCATGGACCCCCCCACACACAACCTCATGGACCCCCCACACACAACCTCATGGACCCCCCCCACACACAACCTCATGGACCCCCCCCACACACAACCTCATGGACCCCCCCCCACACACAACCTCATGGACCCCCCCCACACAACCTCATGGACCCCCCCCACACACAACCTCATGGACCCCCCCCACACACAACCTCATGGACCCCCCCCACACACACAACCTCGTGGAACCCCCACACACAGCCTCATGGACCCCCCACACACAACCTCATGGACCCCCCCACACACAACCTCATGGACCCCCCACACACAACCACATGGACCCCCCCCACACACAACCTCATGGACCCCCCCCCACACACAACCTCATGGACCCCCCCCACACACCTCATGGACCCCCCCCACACAACCTCATGGACCCCCCCACACACAACCTCATGGACCCCCCCCACACACAACCTCATGGACCCCCCCCCACCCCGACCCCCACACAACCTCATGGACCCCCCCCCCACACACAACCTCATGGACCCCCCCCCACACACAACCTCATGGACCCCCCCCCACACACAACCTCATGGACCCCCCCACACACCTCATGGACCCCCCCCCACACACCTCATGGACCCCCCCCACACACAACCTCATGGACCCCCCCCCCACACAACCTCATGGACCCCCCCCCACACACAACCTCGTGGAACCCCCACACACAGCCTCATGGACCCCCCCGCCCACACACAGCCTCATGGACCCCCCCACACACAGCCTCATGGACCCCCCCGCCCACACACAGCCTCATGGACCCCCCCCCCACACAGCCTCATGGACCCCCCCCACACAGCCTCATGGACCCCCCGCCCACACACAGCCTCATGGACCCCCCCCCCCACACAGCCTCATGGACCCCCCCCCCCACACAGCCTCATGGACCCCCCCCACACAGCCTCATGGAGCCCCCTTTTTATATTCCTGGATTCGCCCCGGTGTAAGTTATTTTTTCTGCCATGTACACGAAACCTTGGGTAGTGACGTATTACTATCCTAACTTAAGTCTATCCTAACCTAAGTCTATCCTAACTTAGCTAACTTAACTAACCTAACCTAAGTCTATCCTAACCTAAGTTTATTCTAACTTAAGTCTATCCTAACTTAAGTCTATCCTAATTTAAGTCTATCCTAACCTAAGTCTATCCTAACTTAGCTAACTTAACTAACCTAAATTAAGTCTATCCTAACTTAACTCTATCCTAACTTAAGTCTATCCTAACTTAAGTCTATCCTAACTCAGTCTACCCTATCCTAACTTAACTCCATCCTAACTTAAGTGTATCCTAACTAACCTAACCTAAGTCTATCCTAACTCAGTCTACCCTAATCTAAGTCTATCCTAACTTAAGTCTATCCTAACCTAACTTAAGTGTATCCTAACTAACCTAACCTAAGTCTATCCTAATTTAAGTCTATCCTAACTCAGTCTACCCTAACCTAACTTAAGTCTATCCTAACTTAAGTCTATCCTAACCTAACTTAAGTCTATCCTAACTTAAGTCTATCCTAACCTAACTAAAGTGTATCCTAACTAACCTAACCTAAGTCTATCCTAATTTAAGTCTATCCTAACTCAGTCTACCCTAACCTAACTTAAGCCTATCCTAACTTAAGTCTATCCTAACTCAGTCTACCCTATCCTAACTTAAGTCTATCCTAACTTAAGTCTATCCTAACTCAGTCTACCCTAACCTAACTAAAGTCTATCCTAACCTAACTTAAGTGTATCCTAACTAACCTAACCTAAGTCTATCCTAACTTAAGTCTATCCCAACTTAAGTCTATCCTAACTCAGTCTACCCTAACCTAACTTAAGTCTATCCCAACTTAAGTCTATCCTAACTCAGTCTACCCTAACCTAACTTAAGTCTATCCTAACTCAGTCTACCCTATCCTAACTTAAGTCTATCCTAACTTAAGTCTATCCTAACTTAAGTCTATCCTAACTCAGTCTACCCTATCCTAACTTAAGTCTATCCTAACTTAAGTCTATCCTAACTCAGTCTACCCTAACCTAACTTAAGCCTATCCTAACTTAAGTCTATCCTAACTCAGTCTACCCTATCCTAACTTAAGTCTATCCTAACTCAGTCTACCCTATCCTAACTTAAGTCTATCCTAACTCAGTCTACCCTAACCTAACTTAAGCCTATCCTAACTTAAGTCTATCCTAACTCAGTCTACCCAATCCTAACTTAAGTCTATCCTAACTCAGTCTACCCTATCCTAACTTAAGTCTATCCTAACTTAAGTCTATCCTAACTCAGTCTACCCTAACCTAACTTAAGTCTATCCTAACTCAGTCTACCCTATCCTAACTTAAGTCTATCCTAACTTAAGTCTATCCTAACTCAGTCTACCCTAACCTAACTTAAGCCTATCCTAACTTAAGTCTATCCTAACTCAGTCTACCCTATCCTAACTTAAGTCTATCCTAACTCAGTCTACCCTAACCTAACTTAAGCCTATCCTAACTTAAGTCTATCCTAACTCAGTCTACCCTATCCTAACTTAAGTCTATCCTGACTCAGTCTACCCTATCCTAACTTAAGTCTATCCTAACTTAAGTCTATCCTAACTCAGTCTACCCTAACCTAACTTAAGTCTATCCTAACTCAGTCTACCCTATCCTAACTTAAGTCTATCCTAACTCAGTCTACCCTATCCTAACTTAAGTCTATCCTAACTTAAGTCTATCCTAACTCAGTCTACCCTAACCTAACTTAAGTCTATCCTAACTCAGTCTACCCTAACCTAACTTAAGTCTATCCTAACTCAGTCTACCCTAACCTAACTTAAGTCTATCCTAACTCAGTCTACCCTAACCTAACTTAAGTCTATCCTAACTCAGTCTACCCTATCCTAACTTAAGTCTATCCTAACTTAAGTCTATCCTAACTTAAGTCTATCCTAACTCAGTCTACCCTATCCTAACTTAAGTCTATCCTAACTTAAGTCTATCCTAACTTAAGTCTATCCTAACTTAAGTCTATCCTAACTCAGTCTACCCTAACCTAACTTACAAACACACACACACACACCTGAATTCTAACCACCAATCAGATCCTCTTGTAAATAATCAAACCTTTTCTAATTGGTCAATGAGTGTCGTTAAGTTAACTAATGACTTCCTCCATGACAAGCCAATACTGACATATTTTTAGCAAGGTTAATGAGGTCAGGTGTGATGAAGGAGACTAACACAGGTACACACCCGGTAGTTAACTTCCGGTATACGATGGAACTGCTGATAATTAGATACAATACAGGTAACTAATTTAATACATTATGGTACAGTATATATCTATGTATGGATGTACTGTACTGTAATTACACATATAAGATACATACATAAATATTCAAATGTATATATAAGTATTTCTAAACAGTTTAATATCCCATAAGCTTAAAAAATGGTGGAAAATATTAATAAACAAATATTAATAATTTTAAATCCCAATATTTGTAAACATTTCAATATATTCAGCAAAACATAAAAAATGGCGGGAAAGTCAAACGAGCTTACATCACTATAACCGGGAATATAAAACAAAGTAATAATTCATATCTTTGTAATAAATAATAATAATAATAAGTGGTAAGTCATAAAAGTTTATATAGAGGTGGAGCAAAGTGGGAGTAGCGGCCATAATGATACAGTGAAATATGGAAGATTTTATGGAGGTTCAGTTCCAATATTTCATCTACTGTGACATAATGGAAAGGGGAAGATAATATATATTGTTTGTCTCTGTTATGTTCTGTAGGTGTTAGTATTATATTAAAGTAATAAATTATAGACCACAGACGATATGAGTGATAATACGTAAAATAATAGTGTAATTATAGATTAAGAATATATTGTTTTTTGACACTAGGTTTCAATATTTTATTTATAAGAATGTAATTGATTGAAAAGACATTGCAATGGTTTTGTTTTGAGGGAAAATACGTACAGGTATATATATTTTTTTCACTATTGTTAAAGAATATTTTTTTGCAGGCTTGGACACAATCAAGGGCAAGAAATACACACTAAATGTGAAAACAACAACAATATGCAGAAACTAGTCACAATCTCCCTGGCGGTTTTCCTATTGGTCGGGAACCGCTGGGTGAGGGCACTGCCAACCAATCAAAATACTGCTGGGGTGGAAGAGGAAGCTGCTGATAGGCCAACAGATATGGAAGAGCAAGAAACCCAGAAGAGATTCGTCATAGCTGAGCCGCCCCCCAGACACGAGGTACATATTCCAACATAATGAATAAGGTGATCGGTCAATGTTAAAGAAAATCCCACGAACAGGATATCTTAACGAAATTTTTTTACCATTATTTGATAGATAGATAGATAGTTATTCCGTTAATCAATAATAACTGTGAAGAATACCAGTAATAATCATAATAATTACCAATAATAACTGTACAATAATCACCAATCATTATAATTTCACGAGTAATGTTGTTGACAGACAGGGCAGCGGTGGCGAGTCCCTCCCCCATGGTCCAGCTCGACTGACTTTGTGCCCAATCTACCCTGGCAAACCTCGCCCAGGTATGTGGAGAGAGAGAGAGAGATAAATTGACAGATATACAGGCAGACACAAATATATTTAGACAGTGAAAAACAGACGAGAAGACAGACAGACATACAATAGAGTAAAAGGATATATATACTATACAATTATCCCACCTCATTATGACCTAACAAGTGGCTGCGTCTACATCCATCTTGAACTGTTACCTCTAATTAAAGATTCCAGTCCTAATATTTATAAAAACTATATCTTTATAAAATACTATTATTAAAATATCTATGATTTATTGGTTTATATTATAGTGAAGCCTTAATGGATTAATTTAAATGAAAGAAATTACTTTACCTTCAAAAAATATATAGAATATAATATCCTTAAATATTGCCTCTATCATTTTCTTTAATAAAAATGTTACAGAAAATATATTAATCTCAAACCAATATAATAATAATAATAATAATAATAATAATAATAATAATAATAATAATAATAATAAGGGCGACTCCAGGAATATCAAAAAGGGGGGGGGGGGTCCAAGAGGTTGTGGGTGGGGGGACATGGTGAGCACTTTTTTTCTTTTTTTCTTTTTTTTTGTAGAGAAAGGAGGGGTGAAGGAAGATTAGAGGTGGGGGCAGGAAGTTATAGTTCGGAAATTGGAGAAATTTAGGAGGAGGTAAGAGAGGGCGGGCTGACCACCTAGCTAAGCTAATAGTGTGTTAGGTTTGTGTCATGGGTTAGTTATTGTCTGTCGGTACAGGCACTAGACAGCCTACCCTGTCCCATATATGGGTGTTTTAAGGGCCTTATTTCATATTCCGCCGACCCTACTGGCGGATGCTGGTCTAGGGGGTTGTCTACTGCCTGGCCGTGTAGATCGGGGGTGGTAATGGACCTTTTGAGATTTGTTAACTTTTGGGGAACCATGTATGGTTGTTGTCTGGTGGGAGTCTTTGAAGGAGTTCTTGCTCTGATCGTTCTATCTTTTGCCAGACTCTGTTGGCCAGGGTGTGCAGCTGCTGGTTGATGGGTTTTATTCTCAGGGCTCTATGTGTCTCGGCTGTGGTTCTGGTGAAGGGGTATCTTTCACCTGTGACGAATCTTAGGGCTTCATTTTGGACCACCTGTAATTTTAATATTTGAATGGTGCTCATAGTATGAAGAGGTACTGCTGGGTAAGTTAATATCGGTGTGATAAATGATGTCACCAGGCGGAGTTTTATTTTCTCAGGAAGCTCTTTAAAGCGGTATAGTTTTCTCAGCTCTCTTCTTGCCTTTTCCTTCCTGGTGTGGACATGATGGTAGTAACCTGTCGTGGATATATGCAGGCCCAGGAGGGTGCCTCTGCTTTTGTATTCTATCTGGGCATCATTGGTTACTAATGGATGGGTTTTCCTTCTCCATAAGGGTATCACTGTGAATTTCGGGAGACTGGTTTAGATTGTCCATTGTTTTTCGTAGTTATTTACCCTCTCTACTCCCCGCCTGATGTTGTCGACCTGTAACGCTCGCGATTTTCCTTGATGTGTTGTTATTTGAGTGACGTCATCTGCATACATATCTTCGCCTATTCTTGTGTAGATAATATATAGGGTGGGGAGAGGACGCTGCCCTGAGGGACTCCGCTCATGAGTGGGAAGGTCTCCTGTGTTGTCCTGCCCTCAGTCTGGCATTTCTGCCGTCAAAAAAGTTGCAAAGCAACTCTTCAATGTTGGCGGGAAGTCCGAGCTGGAGGATCTTATATTTTAGACCGTCGTGCCAGACTTTGTCAAACGCCTTCGCTACATCCCGGAGAGTTAGATTACATTGTCTACCACTCGCCGCGGCTCTGGCCATCGCTGTTGTGGTGGACTTCCCTTTCCTGAACCCGAATTGTCTACAGTTGTCTCTGTTTGTTGTTTCCAGGTGATTTCTCAGACGGTTATTGATGATTTTTTTCTAGGATTTTTCCAGGTACTTCGAGGAGGGAGATCGGTCTGTAGTTTAGTGGGGCGGCGGGGTTCTCTTCTTGTTTTAGTGTGAGGGTAATAATGGCCTCTTTGAATTTAGTTGGGAAGTAGCCCGAGGCCAGGCAAGCGTTCATTGTGGTTCTCAGTCTCTCCATGGCCGGGTTGTTTATGTGGCTGAGGATCTCCTTGGTGATGCCTGCTTAGCCAGTGGCTTTATTTTTGGTATTGGAGATGGCTCTGTTGAGTTCTTGCGAGGTGATTGGTTTGGACAATGGGCTGTCCACTCTCAGATCCTCCCATATGATTTCAGGGGAAGGCTGGGTGCGGTGTGTCTGGCCCCGGAGGTCATCAAGGATGAGCTCCTCGTGGGTACCATCAAATCCCCTATTCTCTTCATTTGTGATTCGGAAGATGTTCCTCCATATGTCCCTGAATATGGGTTCTTTGTCTTAGTCGTCATATATTTTATTTCCTGCGTGGTCAGTTATATATGATGACTCGTTATGGCTGCAACCTTTCAGTCTCTGAACTCGACGCCAGAACTCTCCTGGATCGTTGTATGTATGTGAGAGTTGTTCAACTATTTCGGCCCATTTAAGGTTGCTTTGTTCCACAGATCTTGTTTTTATTTCCTCCCGGATTCTTCTGTATGTATTGTAGCCAGTGAGCCCACCCAGTTTGGGGTTATGAGGGGGGGGGGAGTTGCTGTAAGACTCCAGAATTATTATTATTTTATTTTAAATCTGACCAATATTATGGCCATTTCGAGGCCATGTGCACTTGATATTATGATATATTCTGAGGTCAATAGTAATTACTGTTTATTATACAAAAACGCCTGAGTACAATACTGCATTAAAGAAAAGGTGAGGATCTGGACCCCACGGACCTCCCTGGATCCGCCCTTGATACTGTAATAATAATAATGGTATATTCATAATAATTGATGAACTGTATTAAATTATTTTAAGAATCCATTACAGTAAAATAAAAAAATATACAATTACAATTATACGATTTGTGAAAGATGTAAGTTTTTGTTGACAGTATTAATGCGCTTTACTAAAACTACTGACTAAACTCCTAGAGGCTGAGAGATGAAACCATGGCATTATAATACTAGGCCCCGTTTTGTATTGGGCTGTGTGATAAATATTCCTCAAAACAAGATGTAAGAATATTCCTAGCTGCTTGACTTAAGATAAAACACAGATATAACATTAAAATTATACTGAGACTCTACCTCATCTAAGCTGTACGTTCAACTTAACACCAGTTAGAAGACAAAATTAATGTACGGAATCTTTCCTCGAGTCCTTGTGTTAAATTTTGTCTCCTAATTAGTATTAAGTGAATGTAGGGGTCACAGGTCAAGGTTGAAGAAGCCACAAGTCCAGATAACTGTGAGGGGTAACTTTATTGGAGTGAGAGTTGTGAACTCTTGGAACAATCTACCAGAGAGTGTTGTGACGGCACCGAGTGTGAGCTGTACCAACACTGGAGCAGGTACAGGTACATTCAGGAGCCAGTGCATGACCAGTACTTGCCAACAGTGTGTAACAGAGACGTGACTGGTAGCCCAAGCGGTTAACGAGCCGATCAGTGGTAAAGAGGATAAAAGTAAAAAGTATCTAGTTAAGGTAGAGTCTCAGTGTTAATGTCGACCATTTAACTTAAATCTGCCCACCTTCGTCTCCCTGTAGCAACCATGACAGCTCACACAAGTGGTGGAGATTATTAACTCAAATATTAATGTCTCACACCGTTACACTATAAGTAACTGCAAATCACATGGGTCCTTGTTATAATAGCCCCCGTTAAAACTGAGGCCCATTAAGACTGAGGTCTATTATGACTGGACCCATTCAAGACTTGCACTCCAGTTCAAATGGTTAGGTTAGGTTAGGTTAGGTTAGGGGCCTTGCGAGGACTGAAACACATATGGGGTCCATAATAACTGGGGCCCATAATAACTGGTACCCATAATAACTGGGGTCCATAATAACTGGGGCCCATAATAATTGGGGCCCATAATAACTGGGGCCCATAATAACTGGGGCCCATAATAACTGGGGTCCATAATAACTGGGGCCCATAATAACTGGGGCCCATAATAACTGGTACCCATAATAACTGGGGCCCATAATAACTGAGGCCCATAATAACTGGGGTCCATAATAACTGGTACCCATAATAACTGGGGCCCATAATTGGTACGTATTATAACATGGTTCCAATCATAATAGTTGGTTGGGTTGAAATCTATTAGATGAAGCCAGTTACCCTATAAAGCTCCTCTCCTCACAACCACATACCAACCAACCAAGTACCACCTTTTATAACCAACCAGCCAAGTACCACCTTTTATAACCAACCAGCCAAGTACCACCTTTTATAACCAACCAACCAAGTACCACCTTTTATAACCAACCAGCCAAGTACCACCTTTTATAACCAACCAACCAAGTACCACCTTTTATAACCAACCAACCAAGTACCACCTTTTATAACCAACCAACCAAGTACCACCTTTTATAACCAACCAACCAAGTACCACCTTTTATAACCAAAACTAACCAACATTTGCTTGTCTCTGAACCTAACAACATTGCATGAGACCTTCAAGCATGTATCTCAATAAGGAATGACCCAAACTGACTACTCCAATTCACTAAATGCTTGAAATGACTTTGAATGACCTAATCTAACTAATTTTAATTGACTTGCTTGTAAAATTGACTTGCCTTAAAATAACTAATATGGTTAGATGTTTGCTTGAATAATAACTAAACTATTATATTATATCAGGTGAAGATTAGGGAAACCAGTTAATTTCACCTGATGAGTAAAGCTAACAATACCTGGGGGGGTTAGATTAGGTTAGGTTAGCTTATTTTAGATTAGATTAGGTTTGATTGGATTAAATTAACGTTTTATTAGATTAGTTTAGGTCACTTAAGGTTAGATTTGATTAGGTTTTAGAGTGGCTAATCATCAGATGAAATAAGCTAGGGTGCCTAATCTTCAGGTAATCCCATTAAACTAATTCCTTATGTGCTTATAATAACATAGAAATAAGTGAGTCAATGTTCCTCCTCTCTTCCAAATTTTCAGGAGTTTCCCCTCGATAGTTGACGAGCGAAGTGTAGGGGGTGAGTTTGGCAGTCGGTTACCTGATCCTTCTACCTTTAGCTCCTCTCCTTCCTTACCTTCCTCCTTCTCCTCCTTGTCACCTTCCCGTAAGCATACCTCTTCCTCCTATATAGCGTCCCGTAATTATTTCTCCTCCTCATATGCTTCTTTCTCTCCTCCTATCCCACGTTCGTCATTCATTCCATCACCAGAGTTTTCCCCAATACACACCAAAAGACCTCGAAGAATATCCGGGTCTTCAAGTACCAAGATATCCACCATCCAACCTACGTCTCTCGTCCTAACTACACCATCCATCCCACCCACATCCTCCACGCTGCCCATGTTACCTATTCTGCCCACATCATCCACCCCACCCACACCTTCCAGCCCGCCTACATCATCCACCCAGCCCATGTCATCCACCCCACCCACACCTTCCAGCCCGCCTACATCATCCACCCAGCCCATGTCATCCACCCCACCCACATTAACCACTTTCTACCCACAACCCCCACCCATCCGAACCCTAAGGAACCGATCCCAGTCTTCCCCCCAAACGATCGAATCCGACTCTTTCCGATCACTGGAGAAAGGAATCCAAACTCCCTCACATCCGGGGTCCTACGAGACTCTGGTGGACTCTTTGAAGAACGTCCCAAGAGGTCCTACGACTCACAGAAGGAGATATAAGGAACTGACACGTCCCCAGCGACCCGTCCTTAACACAGACAGGACAGACAGGCAGGTGCAGACAGCGTACACAGACAGGATAAGCAGACACAGACAGCCACTGTACACAGACATAAATAACAGAGAGCTGAGACTCCCAGGAGAAAAGACTCCCTGGAGACAACCCATCAAGAGTGAGAGCCTACAAGACACAGACACAGCGGAACCTCATACAGACACAGTGGAACCTCATACAGACACAGCGGAACCTCATACAGACACAGTGGAACCTCATACAGACACAGCGGAACCTCATACAGACACAGTGGAACCTCATATAGACACAGTGGAACCTCACACAGACACAGCGGAACCTCATACAGACACAGTGGAACCTCATATAGACACAGTGGAACCTCATACAGACACAGTGGAACCTCTGGGGACGGACGAGAGACAGGCGCCATCCATGGACATTCTTGGGATGGAGTCAACTAAGAGACACCAATACACACAGATTGGCCGAGACAGAGAGACAGTGAGACAGACAGACAGAGACCAAGAGACGGTGAGACAGACAGACAGAGACCAAGAGACGGTGAGACAGACAGACAGAGACCAAGAGACGGTGAGACAGACAGACAGAGACCAAGAGACGGTGAGACAGACAGACAGAGACCAAGAGACGGTGAGACAGACAGACAGAGACCAAGAGACGGTGAGACAGACAGACAGAGACCAAGAGACGGTGAGACAGACAGACAGAGACCAAGAGACGGTGAGACAGACAGACAGAGACCAAGAGACGGTGAGACAGACAGACAGAGACCAAGAGACGGTGAGACAGACAGACAGAGACCAAGAGACGGTGAGACAGACAGACAGAGACCAAGAGACGGTAAATAAAGAGATAATCTCCCCCAACGACCCACAAGACAGGCTACAACAGGATGACGACCCACTGAGACGACCCCACGACTCGACGCCAGACAGGTATGAAGGCTAAGGTGGTAGTGGTGGTAGTTGTGGTAGGTGTTGGTAGTTGTGGTAGGTGTTGGTAGTTGTGGTAGGTGTTAGTAGTTGTGGTAGGTGTTGGTAGTTGGGGTAGGTGTTGGTAGTTGTGGTAGGTGTTGGTAGTTGTGGTAGGTGTTGGTAGTTGTGGTAGGTGTTGGTAGTTGTGGTACGTGTTGGTTGTTGTGGTAGGTGTTAGTAGTTGTGGTAGGTGGTGGTAGGTGTTGGTAGTTGTGGTAGGTGTTGGTAGTTGTGGTAGGTGGTGGTAGGTGTTGGTAGTTGTGGTAGGTGTTGGTAGTGGTGGTAGTTGTGGTAGGTGTGGTAGGTGTTGGTAGGTGTGGTAGGTGTTGGTAGTTGTGGTAGGTGTTGGTAGTTGTGGTACGTGTTGGTTGTTGTGGTAGGTGGTGGTAGTGGTGGTAGTTGTGGTAGGTGTGGTAGTGGTGGTAGTTGTGGTAGGTGTTGGTAGTTGTGGTAGGTGTTGGTAGTTGTGGTAGTTGTGGTAGGTGTTGGTAGGTGTGGTAGGTGTTGGTAGTTGTGGTAGGTCTTGGTAGTTGTGGTAGGTGTTAGTAGTTGTGGTAGGTGTTGGTAGTTGTGGTATGTGTTGGTTGTTGCGGTGATAGTGGTGGTAGTTGTGGTAGGTGTTGGTAGTTGTGGTAGGTGTTGGTAGTTGTGGTAGGTGTTGGTAGTTGTGGTAGGTGTTGGTAGTTGTGGTAGGTGTTGGTTGTTGCGGTGGTAGTGGTGGTAGTTGGGGTAGGTGTTGGTAGTTGTGGTAGGTGTTGGTAGTTGTGGTAGGTGTTGGTAGGTGTTGGTAGTTGTGGTAGGTGTTGGTAGCTGTGGTAAGCATGGTGATGTTACTACTGTACTGATGGTGGTAATTGTGGTAATGGTGGTAGTTGGTTATGTATGGTTGGAGACCTTACCGGTAACCCTCCTGCTACCATCCACCACCACCACCAGGTACAATTTGTTACGACAGAGACCTTACCGGTAACCCTCCTGCTACCATCCACCACCACCACCAGGTACAATTTGTTACCACATTAGCCACCACCACCAGTTAAAGAATATTCCCCTCACCATCAAGCCATTTTCTATGGTGTATTTTACTCTCTAAACACTCATAAACCATCACTTGACCTAAAGCACATTTCTTGACCTGTTATCTACCCTAAATGGTATATTAACATGACTGTGTTTATACTTTGTCTTCATGGTTCGGCTATACTTCAGGTCAACCAATCCCTTAATAACCTCTCAGCATGTTCCTTCCCTTATTAATCCCTATAAATCCCTCAGGTCTTGTGTACTGAGGGGAGTGCATGTCGGTCAGCTGAGGTATAGAAAGATGAGACAACAAACTAGCTGAGTCAGTTTGACCTCAGTGGAGAAAATATCCAGACTTTGTATAAAATAATTCTTGTAAACGATACATTTTTTTACCCTAACAGGATCTAATTAAGTATTTCAACCTTCAATATAATCAACAAATATTATAAATAATATAACTTTACCATTACAGGATCATATATGTACGATCTGTTGTTATAGGATCACATAATGTATTCCAATCCTTATAATCTTCAATTTCTATAAACAATACAACATCTGCCCTTACAGGATCATATAATCCAATCTCATTCCCATATGGTTGATGCCTTGGATTATTTCGCTTATGTTTTAGGCTCGAGTGTTTGTGTGGTCAATTTGGTGCCTGTGTTCTGTCCTTTTATGTAAACAAAATTAATTTTTTTTATTAATAATTATAATAATACCCATAAAGATGTAATAAAGATAATAATAATACAGTAATAATAATAATTCTTACACACACGCACACACACAACCTCCCGACTCCAACCATCTTCCATGTCCAGGGACTATAGATGCACCATGGAAACACCCACAATAACTACCTCATCTCCCCACAGGACCCCAGCAGCCAAGCGCCCACCTCCACAACGTCTCAACCATAGCCTTCGACTCCACTCATACCAGAGCACCTACCCCTTCGAGTCTGAGGTCCGGGGTCAGGGCTATCACTCGAGAATTAGGTTCGATCCCTTTAGTAGCGGAGTGCCACTCAAGGACCAGCAAGCTCCCAGGGGTCAGACCTTTGGGAATTGGTCACCGCGACCTGCCCCAACTAGCAGCGGTGAGGGCAGTGGATCTAGGGTACGAGGTGACCGCCCACTAGAGTCTCACTCACAGCCTGTATCTACCGGCCAGCGTGGCAGACCAGCTTCATATTCCACCTTCTCACAGCACTTCCCTAGTCCTTCATCTCAAAGTTCCGAAACCACTGGATATCAGAACCCCGCCTTAAATAATCAGCCGTACAGTTTTCCAAGTAATCTCCCACTAGCACCGACACCACCACCCCAGCCGATACTCACCAGGCCGTTCTTGCATCCAGGAAACCTACCAGCGCTGCTTGAAGGAGTTACACTGGATGGTGGTGGATCATACGACCTTCCTGATCCCATTTTTGACACACCTCACCCACCACACACCCATCAACCACATCCCGATGATAGTGTCCCCACCGGTTACGAGTTTGATTACCCCAGTGTGGCTAACGTCTTCGAGGACGGACCAAATAGTGGAGATATTGTTTTCGAGGGTGGGCCTGATGTCTTCGAGGGTGAGCCAAATGATGGGGCTAATATCTTCGAGGGTGAGCCAAATGATGGGGCTAATGTCTTCGAGGGTGAGCCAAATGATGGGGCTAATGTCTTCGAGGGTGAGCCAAATGATGGGGCTAATATCTTCGAGGGTGAGCCAAATGATGGGGCTAATGTCTTCGAGGGTGAGCCAAATGATGGGGCTAATATCTTCGAGGGTGAGCCAAATGATGGGGCTAATGTCTTCGAGGGTGAGCCAAATGATGGGGCTAATGTCTTCGAGGGTGAGCCAAATGATGGGGCTAATATCTTCGAGGGTGAGCCAAATGATGGGGCTAATGTCTTCGAGGGTGAGCCAAATGATGGGGCTAATGTCTTCGAGGGTGAGCCCAATAATGGTGATAACGTCTTCGAGGGTGAGCCCAATAATGGTGATAACGTCTTCGAGTCTCCCAGCAACGACAGAAGGACGAGGCCAGAAGAGGGAACACAGAGCCCAGGTGGTGAGGTCTCATCCACTGGTCACCTGGCGCTAGAGACTTACATCGACGACACCTTCTCTGCTCCTCCTCCTCCTGTCCACAACCAAGGCCCACCTCCACACACTGGTTCTGACAACGATGACAGTCCACCACCACCAATTTATTCTGATGGTGTTGTAAATTCATCACCACAAATACATTCTGACAGCACTGAGAGAGAACCTAAACGATTCAATTCTGACAACATTGGAAGTGACTCTCCGCAGCTCACTTCTGACAACAGCAAAAATTCACCACCACAAACTGCCTCAAGTCATGCCAGTAACCCACCACACAACCCCACAAAAGCCGACACTGTAATCAAAACATCATCGTCTCCCGTTAATGTTGATTACTACGATAACCTATACGACGAGTTCCTAGATATGTATTACGATGCCGAGAGTGATGAAGTTCAGTCGTCTATTTCACAAACTCCCTCAAGATCGACGTCTCCTAAGTCCATCCAGTCCTCACCATCATCTTCGGACAATCTCGCTGGTGCCGTTCCTGTGGAGATGTCGACAACTACCACCGCCCCAACCACGACTGAGTTTACACCGTCTACAACAAGTACCACCACAACTTCTACACCACCACCCGTAACAACCACAACACCACCACCACCACCCGTAACAACCACAACACCACCGCCACCACCACCCATAACAACCACTACTACTCCTCCTCCTACTACCACTACCACCACCCCTCCTCCTACTACTACTACCACCACCCCTCCTCCTACCACTACTACGACCACCCCTCCTCCTCCTACCACTACTACGACCACCCCTCCTCCTACTACTACCACCACCCCTCCTCCTCCTACTACTACCACCACCACCACCACCCCTCCTCCTCCTACCACTACTACCACCACCCCTCCTCCTCCTACCACTACTACGACCACCCCTCCTCCTACAACTACTACCACCACCCAAACTCCTTCTACAACAGCAAGTAGAACAATACCAGAAGCCCCTACAAGACCTACTCTACTTAGTCAGCGAGGGAGATTTAAGACAAACCCGTACTCCAGAAGGCTTAGCGGGGAGAGGCTAGCGGGGAGCAGTTCTGTGGTGAACGAGCGAGTGTCGGACCAAGAACTTCGTGAACCTGTGGACCAAAAAGTGACGCCTCTGCCATCTTCATCTTTAAGCTCGGGAGAAACAGGTTAATATATTTGGATTAATTTAGAGTTATTTGTCTGTCTGTCTGTCTGTCTGTCTGTCTGTGTTTCAGGTACATATAATTATAGATATTAATTATTTATTTATTTGTTTGAAGATTGTTATTAAAATACACCAATTAATTAGGTCAGTTAATCATAAGGTGAAATTAACTGGGGGGGGGGGGGTAATCTTCAGGTGATCCAATTCAACCACATTAAACTGGCATCATGTTACAGAGAGAGCAGGACCTATCATCAGCCTGTCGGAGATCATGCAGGGTATGGACATGACCCTCCCACAGTTCCTGGTCTCCCTCAAGGATCACAGCATGACCATGAAGGATTTCACCACCAGTCTACAGGCCAGAGGACTCACGCAGAGGGAGTTCAAGAAGGCGAAGGGGAATATGGACTCTCTGCTTAACCTACTGAAGGGGGAGTTGGAGTCCAGTGATTCAGCCAGTAGGGGTGGTGATGACTCGCCTGATGAAGGAACAACCACCACCCAGAAACCAGTGAGTTCTATACCCTACTGGCTCACCACTAGACCTACCTGGAGGCCACCAACCACAACTACCACCACTACTACCACCACTACTACTACTACTACTACTACTACCTCCACTACCACAACACAGCCACCAACTCCAGCCTCCCAACCTAAGATATTTGGTTTTCGTCCCGGTGGTCGACCTCAGTTTCCCAACACACAAGAGGACAAGGTAGAGGAAGACGACACACAGGGGACAGAGCAACACTCAGGCCACAAGGACAAGTCACCGACCCCCATCAAACTGGACATCGCCGCCATCATGAAGGACAAAGGTCTCAGTGCCTCAGATATCCTCCACAACCTGGGCTCTCTCTTCACTGTGGCCGACCAAGATGCTCCCAACCCTGACGACAACAACACCACTTCACGAGACAACAACACCACTTCACGAGACAACAACACCACTTCAGGTGAGACTAAGGAGAGAGGAGAAGATGAGGAGGAGACAAGTGACACAAAAGATGAGGATAGTGAGGAGGGTTCGTCATCCACCTCACAACCTGAGTCAGACTCCACGTCCACTGTGTCTCTGAGGCCTTACAATCCCTCTGCAGGGTCAGAGAGGTACCATCCCCGCCCCTACAGGCCTCTGGGTCAGGGTGGCGGCTGGGGCGGTGGTGGGAACCAACACCGCAGCATCATCACCAACAGACGACACACCACCTTGAGGCCCACCCTCCGCCCACCCTACCAGCCACCGCCGATAAAACCCACAGAGTTGGATGTCCTCCACACCTCTACACCCTCATCCAACGACAACAAATTATCCTTTGGTCTTCCTGGAGGAGGAATACCCGTAGGGACTCTCTCTGGCCAGGCATATCACCCCCGGTACAACAACGACTACATCCCCGTATACGACAACGACCCCAACTCCCTCAACATGTCCACTAAGAGCGCAATCATGGCAGCATCGGTCCTCGGCGGGGTGGCCATGTGCGTCTTCCTGGCTATCCTGATGGTGGTAATGTACCGTGGGCGCGTGAGGTTCAGACGCACGCCCCTGGCACTCTCCAGTAACGCCTCCTCCTCCTCCCTCCCGCCCATATACTCCACCAGGTTCAGTGGAGGTAAAAGCACCAGTAAGTCGTCAGGGTTATGGGGGACACTGAAGAAACGATTCGATCCTTACTCGCTAAGTCCGACCCCTACCGCCATGACCTGAGGCCAAAGCATAACACTTACTTCATTACACTCATCTGATTGTAATGCCACTCAGGACAGTCAATCAGAAAACTTCCCTGATTACCAACTTAATGCAACACTCAGAGCTTTTGCTTGTGGTATTGATAACCCCAAACACTCAGGACAGTCAATGATACAGCTCTGACCTGACACTCAGAACACTCAACTACTGATTTCCCTAAACTTACATCATCCACATACACTCACCTGATGATAACATTACTCAACACTCAGGATAGTCAATCAGATAATTCACCAGACACTCAGACAACAAAAGCAGTTAATCAGCACACTCCCATGATACTGATTTCCCCAGACACTCAATACAGATACCCAGTTACATCCTCTTAAGAGTTTATACAGTCACCTGCTCTCCTGAAGAGTCAGTCAGGTCACTCAGAACACTCATCCACTCACGATCCGATGCCCAGTTAAGAGTGTTGAATTAAAGAAGCCAATCCATCATCATCATCATCATTATCATCATCATCATTATTATCAACAATGTTTTATGGCCATTTCTCGTACTTGTGGGAGTTACCTGTTATTACCTGATGACAGTTGTTGAGTAAAACCATATTGGAATGACCACCTCACTCCTCCCTCGTTAATGACCCCAAGGAATTAGCCCCAGGAACCACGGTACAGGCATAGGCATAGCTCTGGATGCCCTCCTTAATGCCAAACCTAACTGGTGCTTAGTGAATGTATCTAGTTGAGGTAGAGTCTTAGTGTAATTCTGATGCCAAGTCGGACCTTGGCTCTGTGCTTTAGTTTTAATCGGCCAATTAGATACGTTCAAGAATATCCAGTTGTAGGGGATAGTCAATGTACGAACCACTAAAAATTCATCTGTTTTTTGTTATTTTTTTAGCTTAAGTCAGTTAGATACGTTCTCACATCACCAGTTAGGAGGAAAATTGAACTTGGGAACCTTTGAGAATCCATCTTTGTGTGGTAGCTTAAGTGAGTCAGTTAGATACGTTCTCACATCACCAGTTAGGAGGAAAATTGAACTTGGGAACCTTTGAGAATCCATCTTTGTGTGGTAGCTTAAGTGAGTCAGTTAGATACGTTCTCACATCACCAGTTAGGAGGAAAATTGAACTTGGGAACCTTTGAGAATCCATCTTTGTGTGGTAGCTTAAGTGAGTCAGTTAGATACGTTCTCACATCACCAGTTAGGAGGAAAATTGAACTTAGGAACCTTTGAGAATCCATCTTTGTGTGGTAGCTTAAGTGAGTCAGTTAGATACGTTCTCACATCACCAGTTAGGAGGAAAATTGAACTTAGGAACCTTTGAGAATCCATCTTTGTGTGGTAGCTTAAGTGAGTCAGTTAGATACGTTCTCACATCACCAGTTAGGAGGAAAATTGAACTTGGGAACCGTTGAGACTCCATCTTTGTGTGGTAGCTTAAGTGAGTCAGTTAGATACGTTCTCACATCACCAGTTAGGAGGAAAATTGAACTTAGGAACCTTTGAGAATCCATCTTTGTGTGGTAGCTTAAGTGAGTCAGTTAGATACGTTCTCACATCACCAGTTAGGAGGAAAATTGAACTTAGGAACCTTTGAGAATCCATCTTTGTGTGGTAGCTTAAGTGAGTCAGTTAGATACGTTCTCACGTCACCAGTTAGGAGGAAAATATCAACTTGTGATCCTTTGAAAATAAGAATGAGAAGCCAGATCCATAGTGACAAGTGTGAACAATGGACAAGTGAGTCCCTGAACTTAACAGAACAAACACAAATGTCGCTGTGGTGTAACGAGTTAACGACTCTACCTAATAAACGTGTGGAATAATACACGTTTCCCACTCGTTCAATACCTGACCCAGAAACAAAAATACGTACTGAATCTAAGAAAAAAAGTATATACAGTACAGGTATTTTCAAAACATTAAAAGTATATATAATTTTTTTAACATGACTTAAATAACATACAAGAAAATACGAACAATATAATTTACTTCGCAAGAGTGAGATTTAAACCTTATGTCTCCAGTGTTCTCCAGTTGATGGGTCAGTCGGCTCTGCAACATAAATCAACACGGTGCAATAGTGAAGTAGATGTGTTAGATAGTCCGTTAGTTTATGTTAATTTAATTATTTCTATTGTAGCTTCTTAAAATATTACTTGTTATTTATATTAATGTTTAAAATATTCGGGAGGTGTTGTGTCGATGGTGTCAATTAAATTTCTAAGGATTGTTTTTTTTTTCTTTATCCTGTGTTATGTGGCTGTGGTCTTATGTTGTTGTTGTCTTATGCTGTGTCATGTTGCTGTGTTACATGTTGTCTTATGCTGTGTTTCATGTTGTCTTATGCTGTGTTACATGTTGTCTTATCCTGTGTTATGTGGCTGTGGTCTTATGTTGTTGTTGTCTTATGCTGTGTTATGTTGCTGTTGTCTCATGTTGTCTTATGCTGTGTTATGTTGCTGTTGTCTCATGTTGTCTTATGCTGTGCTATGTTGCTCTTGTCTTATCCTGTGTTATGTTGCTGTGTTACATGTTGTCTTGTGCTGTGTTATGTTGCTGTGTCTCATGTTGTCTTATGCTGTGTTATGTTGCTGTTGTCTCATGTTGTCTTATGCTGTGCTATGTTGCTCTTGTCTTATCCTGTGTTATGTTGCTGTGTTACATGTTGTCTTATGCTGTGTTATGTTTCTGTGTCTCATGTTGTCTTATGCTGTGGTCTTATGTTGCTGTTGTCTTATGCTGTGTTATGTTGCTATGTTTCATGTTGTCTTATGCTGTGTTATGTTGCTGTGTTTCATGTTGTCTTATGCTGTGTTTATGTTGTCTTATGCTGTGTTTCATGTTGTCTTATGCTGTGTTTCATGTTGTCTTATGCTGTGTTTCATGTTGTCTTATGCTGTGTTTCATGTTGTCTTATGCTGTGTTTCATGTTGTCTTATGCTGTGTTTCATGTTGTCTTATGCTGTGTTTCATGTTGTCTTATGCTGTGTTTCATGTTGTCTTATGCTGTGTTTCATGTTGTCTTATGCTGTGTTTCATGTTGTCTTATGCTGTGTTTCATGTTGTCTTATGCTGTGTTATGTTGCTGTGTTTCATGTTGTCTTATGCTGTGTTTCATGTTGTCTTATGCTGTGTTTCATGTTGTCTTATGCTGTGTTTCATGTTGTCTTATGCTGTGTTATGTTGCTGTGTTTCATGTTGTCTTATGCTGTGTTTCATGTTGTCTTATGCTGTGTTTCATGTTGTCTTATGCTGTGTTTCATGTTGTCTTATGCTGTGTTTCATGTTGTCTTATGCTGTGTTATGTTGCTGTGTTTCATGTTGTCTTATGCTGTGTTTCATGTTGTCTTATGCTGTGTTTCATGTTGTCTTATGCTGTGTTATGTTGCTGTGTTTCATGTTGTCTTATGCTGTGTTTCATGTTGTCTTATGCTGTGTTATGTTGCTGTGTTTCATGTTGTCTTATGCTGTGTTTCATGTTGTCTTATGCTGTGCTTCATGTTGTCTTATGCTGTGTTTCATGTTGTCTTATGCTGTGTTTCATGTTGTCTTATGCTGTGTTTCATGTTGTCTACTTAAGATAAAGTCTCAACATAATTTTTAAGTCATTTTTGGATGTTCATAATATTGAGTTGGATCACCTGAAGATTAGCCACTCTAGCTAAGGTGAGTGTTGTGTTGTGTTGTGTTGCGTTAGGTGAGTGTTGTGTTAGGTCAAGATAGAACAGGTTAGGTTAGTGTTGTGTTGTGTTGCGTTAGGTGAGTGTTGTGTTAGGTCAAGATAGAACAGGTTAGGTTAGTGTTGTGTTGTGTTGCGTTAGGTGAGTGTTGTGTTAGGTCAAGATAGAACAGGTTAGGTTAGTGTTGAGTTGTGTTGCGTTAGGTGAGTGTTGTGTTGGGTCAAGATAGATCATGTTAGGTTAATGTTGTGTTGTGTTGCGTTAGGTGAGTGTTGTGTTAGGTCAAGATAGATCAAGTTAGGTTAGTGTTGTATTGTGTTGTGTTAGGTTAGGCTAGGGATGTGTTACGTTGTGTTAGTTTTGGGTAAGTTAAATTAGATTAGCAGTAGGCAAGGGTAGATTAGGTTAAGTTAACCTAGGCTAAGTCGGGTTATTTTAAACTAGATTAAGTGAAGTTAGCCTCACAGAAGGTTAGATTATCAGAAAGTATGATACGATTTAACTCACGGTATCCGGCCGACTCAGGTATCCGGCCGACTCAGGTATCCGGCCACGACTATGACAACAACATCAGCTGGTACGGTAACTTCCACAATATTGCCACACTGCCCCATCATCTGTAAGGCACAATGTTATCTTAGACACTGGTCATAAACATTCCTATGAATAGTTGCTAACATTGGCCGATAACTAGAGAGATATGACCTAAAGTTTGGGCCACAACAAACTCCAAGGGGCCACAACAAACTCCAAGGGGTCACAACAAACTCCAAGGGGCGAACAACAAACTCCAAGGGGCCACAACATAATCCAAGGGGCCACAACAAACTCCAAGGGGCCACAACAAACTCCAAGAGGCCACAACATTCTCCAGCCACATCCGACTCTAGCAACTGAGTCAGCTTCAACACCCCCACCAGCACCGATTATGTCACTCAGGTAGCAGAACCCGTCATTACAATACTAGATGGAATCAAGATGCTGTACGTTATAAATTCACACACACACACACACACACCTAACTACAAACCTCCACGGGTCCATGACAAAAATCCCTAGGACAAAAGCTCCACCTCTACTGGACAAAAATCCCATCTCTACTGGAACCTAACCTAACCTAACGTTAAATGGAATTTGTATGAAAATAAAAACTAGCTATCTAGCTTCCGACTGTATTCAAAGTCTGCTTAAGGAAAACTGAATTAGTGCACAAGTGAACAAGGTTTTTATGGTACCACACCTAATGGTACCACACGTCATTAAACAGACCTGAGAGACCAGAGATTGTGAGGTCACGGGTCCCCTGAGGTCTCAAAAAGTGAGATCTAATACCAAAGTGGATTTGTATGAAAATTATTGAAAACTTTAAACAAATTCTGTTTTATTTTTTACTATGTGGGGTTTTTGTCCGGTAGGGGTGGGGATTTTGTCCGTATCCCAACCTCCACACACACACACACCTAACTACAAACCTTCCCCAACATGTAAACAAGACTAAATGTAAAGTGTGTGGCCAGACATATAGCCACACACTTGAACACTACGTCCTCGACTGTGTGAAGATAGAACCTTTTAGGGACAGGTCCAAGCACACTGTGTGAAATGGCATCGACTCTATTCACATAGTGAAGAAAACAAATTAAGTGAGATAGTAGTGACTAGTAACGATGTTAGTAAGCAAATAGACAAACTAAAGCCTAATAAGTCACCTGGTCCCGATGAGATATTTGCCAGAGTATTAAAGGAATGTAAGGAAGAGCTTAGTATGCCCTTAGCAAAGTTGTTTAACATGTCCTTAAAAACAGGTGTAGTACCAGAATCCTGGAGGATAGCGAATGTAATACCGATTTTCAAGAAGGGGGATAGATCACTATCCTCTAACTACCGTCCAATTCAGTCTAACATCAATTGTAGGCAAAGTACTAGAAGCAATCATTTCAAACTCTATTCGAAACCACCTAGAGAAGCACAAACTGATCAATGATTCCCAGCATGGCTTCACAAGCGGACGTTCATGTCAAACTAATCTATTAACATTCTTTTCATCAGTTTTCGAATCGGTGGACGAGGGGCACAATTATGATGTGGTATATCTCGACTTTAGCAAAGCCTTCGACAGAGTCCTCCACGAAAGACTAATAAGAAAGGTAGAAGCACATGGCATTAATGGTAATATTCTAAAATGGATTAAGGCGTGGTTACAGGACAGGAAACAGCGAGTGAGAATTAACGGCACTAAATCCCATTGGAGCAACGTCACTAGTGGAGTTCCCCAAGGCTCAGTACTTGGACCATTATTATTTATTATATACATAAACGACATAGATATCGGCATAGACAGCAACATAAGTAAATTTGCTGATGACACTAAAATAGGACGTGTAATTAAATCTGACGAGGACTCCGCAAAACTACAGGAAGTTCTAAACAAATTTTTCGAATGGTCTGAAAAATGGCAGATGAAATTCAATATGGACAAATGTAAAGTACTCAGTATAGGAGATGTAAACAGGAAAACCGGTTACCAGATGAACAACGATGCCATTGAGAAATCCGACTGCGAGAGAGATTTAGGAGTAATGATAAGTAGGAATCTTAAGCCAAGTAAACAATGTGTTTTTGCTCGTAACAAGGCTAATAAAGTACTTGGGTTCATACAAAGGAGTGTTAGTTACAAGGCTAGCGCGTTCATCTTAAGATTATATCTTGCGCTTGTGAGACCTCACCTGGATTACGCAGTTCAGTTCTGGTCACCGTATTACAGAATGGATATAGAATCCTTGGAAAGAATCCAGTGGAGAATGACAAGACTAATCCAGGGTATTAGGAACCTTGAGTACAGAGACAGGTTAAAGCATCTTAATTTGCACTCCCTCGAGAGACGTAGAGCGAGGGGCGACCTGATAGAGGTGTATAAATGGAAGTCAGGGCTAAACAAAGGGGACATTACAACGGTCTTCAAACTATCCAACCAGGAGCGAACTCGTAACAATGATTTTAAATTAGATAAATTTAGATTTAGGCGTGAAATAGGTAAACACTGGTTTGGAACAGAGTAGTGGATGAATGGAACAAACCCACCCCTACCCATATCCAAACAGCATATACACTCATTCATACACAAACAAACACCCCTCACCATCTCAAGTGCTCACCTTCAAGCACAGGTAGGGGAAACTACAGGTGTTAATCATCACTTTATAAATTTTCCTTATTGACTGAAGATAAGAGTGTGTGAGTGTGAGTGTGTGTGTGTGTGTGTGTGTGTGTGTGTGTGTGTGTGTGTGTGTGTGTCTTAATACTGAATAATTATAATACAGGGTAGTTGAAATAATTATACCCTCTACCACCCAAATTATACCATCACCATTATACACACACTAACAGAACCAAAATTATACCAATTATACACTAAGTCATGAAAATTATACCACCTATCACCATTATACACTGAATCTTCCCCATCATTATACAAGGGTACATCAGCTATCATAAAGAGTACAGAGACCATTTGCTATCAGTCATATTTCTTTCCAGGTAATGGTAAGGGACAGGTGTTGACTCCCACAGAGATTGAATCACCATGTACAGTAACTTGTGCAGCCCAATAATAATAATAATAATAATAACATTAAAAGTACATGTAATAATAATAATAATAATAATAATAATAATAATAATAATAATAATAAAGAACTAAAGAAAACGAAAACAAAATTAAATACAGGTAGAGCAAAATAATGTCAATCTGTCGGAACTTACAATACGTCTCAGCTGTTAGGGGAAAAATACCTCACGTGACGATAAGAGTCCTTTAAGAATTCCCCAAACCCAGATTCTCAGAGTTACATGAGTTAAATTGCTCTCTAAAACGGAAATTCATGTACAGTCAAATTGTCTCACGTAAGCCACGATAAAAAAGTGGATTCTCAAAAGTTCCTAAGTTCAATTTTCCTCCTAACTGGTGGTGTGAGAACGTATCTAACTGACTCACTTAAGCTACCACACAAAGATGAATTCTCAAAGGTTCCTAAGTTCAATTTTCCTTCTAACTGATGATATGAGAACGTATCTAACTGACTCACTTAAACTACCACACAAAGATGAATTCTCAAAGGTTCCTAAGTTCAATTTTCCTCCTAACTGGTGATGTGAGAACGTATCTAACTGACTCACTTAAGCTACCACACAAAGATGGATTCTCAAAGGTTCCTAAGTTCAATTTTCCTTCTAACTGATGATATGAGAACGTATCTAACTGACTCACTTAAGCTACCACACAAAGATGAATTCTCAAAGGTTCCTAAGTTCAATTTTCCTTCTAACTGATGATATGAGAACGTATCTAACTGACTCACTTAAGCTACCACACAAAAAAATCATTCAAAATAACACCAAACTTACACTGAGACTCTACCTTACTTAGTTACATTCACTTAACACAAATTAGAACACAAAATTATGATGTAAACGCTAAGTGAAATCTAACCCAGAGTAGTTCACGGTCTGGCTGAATGATGGCGCTGAGGTTGTCTGTAAAGGCATCTGTCTGTTTGTCTGGTTACTGAGAAAGGCATCTGTCTGTTTGTCAGGATACTGAGAAAGGCATCTGTCTGTTTGTCTGGATACTGAGAAAGGCATCTGTCTGTTTGTCTGGTTACTGAGAAAGGCATCTGTCTGTTTGTCTGGATACTGAGAAAGGCATCTGTCTGTTTGTCTGGATACTGAGAAAGGCATCTGTCTGTTTGTCTGGATACTGAGAAAGGCATCTGTCTGTTTGTCTGGATACTGAGAAAGGCATCTGTCTGTTTGTCTGGATACTGAGAAAGGTATCTGTCTGTTTGTCTGGATACTGAGAAAGGCATCTGTCTGTTTGTCTGGATACTGAGAAAGGCATCTGTCTGTTTGTCTGGATACTGAGAAAGGCATCTGTCTGTTTGTCTGGATACTGAGAAAGGCATCTGTCTGTTTGTCTGGATACTGAGAAAGGCATCTGTCTGTTTGTCTGGATACTGAGAAAGACATCTGTCTGTTTGTCTGGATACTGAGAAAGGCATCTGTCTGTATCTCTATCTAACCTTCCTTGCCTCTGTCTGTGTAGGGTACTAAGAAACTTGTCTGTCTGTCTGTGTGTCAACAGGATAGGTGTCTATAAATCAATCTGCCTGTGTCTCAGAATGGCATGTTATCAGTACTGTACTTCTTTACTTTACATGTCTTTGTCAATCTATCTATATAATGAGAAATAAAAACATAAATAAAACAATTAAAAATCAATTAAAACAAGAATATACAAACATAAAAAAAAAAATCCTAGATAAATAACATAAAATATAAATAAAAACATCAACTAAAAAAAATCTGGCATATCCCACAAGTAGAAGTTGTCATTTGCTACTATCTTCTGCCAGGTATATATAAGGCACCGTGTGACTCCCCTCTAGCATCATTTAGCTCCGAGCCATGTGGAGGAGCATAGCCATTCTCCTAGTGCTGGTGGCTGGGGAGGCTACGGCCTTCTTGGCTACACCGCTGAACATTAGTGACCCTGACTTGGTTGGAATACTCTGCCCGGGAGAGGTAAATTATGTTAAGCTTTGGTGAGATGGGAGGGTGGGGGGGAGGTTCCTCGTTAAGCTTTGGTGAGATGGGGGGACAATTTCTTCATTAAGCTTTGGTGAGATGGGGGATAATTTCTTCATTAAGCTTTGGTGAGGCATGGGGACAATTTCTTCATTAAGCTTTGGTGAGGAGGAGACAAGTAACTAGTTAAGGTTTGGTGGGGGTAAAGAGGTTTCTCATTAAGCTTTGGTGAGGGTAAATAAGTTTCTCATTAAGCTTTGGTGGGGGTAAAGAGGTTTCTCATTAAGCTTTGGTGAGGGGAAATACAAGCTTCACATTAAGCTTTGGTGGGGGTAAAGAGGATTCTCATTAAGCTTTGGTGAGGGGACAAGTTCCTCGTTAAGCTTTTGAGGTAAATAGGTTTCACATTAAGCTTTGGTGAGGGGAGATACAAGCTTCACATTAAGCTTTGGTGGGGGTAAAGAGGATTCTCATTAAGCTTTGGTGAGGGGACAAGTTCCTCGTTAAGCTTTTGAGGTAAATAGGTTTCACATTAAGCTTTGGTGAGGGGAGATACAAGTTTCTCATTAAGCTTTGGTGAGGAGCAGACACATCCCTCAATAAGCTTTGGTAGGGTAGGCAAGTTTCTCACTAAGCTTTGTTGTGAGATAAACGGTATACACAGTTCAGCATGTATACAATCATTAACAGGTACACAGTTCAGCATGTGTACAATCATTAACAGGTACACAGTTCAGCATGTATACAATCATTAACAGGTACACAGTTCAGCATGTGTACAGTCAAGCTTTTCTCTCTGTATAGTGAAGTACCTTTATGCTAAATAGATGATGCTATTTCAATGGACATTCTAAATACTGCGATGAAAAACCTATGGCATCCAGACGCTAGGAGACAAATTTTGTGTCTCCTGATGGAGTTTCTTTCATAGGGGGAGACTCGAGATCATGAATGGATAACACGTGAGGCAATCAGACGAAATATCCGCGACTTCTTCCTGAAATATCCACCAGCACCCGATTTCGTGGTGTCTGAAAATGCCACCCTGACGGAACTCTTCCATAGCTACTACGGCCCCACCTCCTCCCCCACCAGGTTTATCAAGGCTGTCAATTCCATCGCAGCCGCCAACGTCAAGGCTGATTCGTTACAGCAGTACAGGTGTGTTTTAATGAGTTGTTTATGAAGAAAATACGAGTACAGAATCGATTACATGGTACAGTAGATGTGTTATTGGCTGTCATTAGTAGGTGGATCTCTCTCAGTATGTGTGTATGTAACTATCCATCTCAGCCTCTCTCTCTCTCTCTCTCTCTCTCTCTCTCTCTCTCTCTCTCTCTCTCTTACACCACCGCACTATCACCAGGTACGACCCGGCCATACAGGGAGATGGTGAACGTTTGGCGGAGGTCCAGTCCAAACTCACCGCCCGCTACCCGAAAATCCTCACCTCCATCCTACGCGACCAGGCTTACTCCGCCGCTCGCTCACTCCTCGGCACCTCCCTCCACACACTCCAGAAATTCTACTCCCACTCAACCTGGATCGAACAAGGTCACGATGACATACTGAAGGAGTTGGGCATCCCGGGCTATGTCTTGGATGGCCTAGCGGGGGAAGAGGAAGACGTCTGTGTACCTTGCCCCAATCCAGAGGTAAAGATGCGAGTAATTACAGTACTCAAATCCCATTCCAGTCGAGAATAGTGACTCGACGTGAAAGCTATTTTAACTATTAGACACAGTACTAATGGGTTGTACTCTTTGCTTTTGTTGGGGCCTGTTAGGACTGGCCCCTAATAGGACTGGAGCCTATTTACACTGGAACCTACTAGGATTGGAACCTGTTAGGATTGGGCCCTAATAGGACTGAAGTCAATTAATACTGGGGTCTATTATAATTAGGGCTAATTTGCACTTGGGTCTAGCAATCATGGGGTCTAGCAAGCATGGGGTCTAGCAAGCATGGGGTCTAGCGAGCATGGGGTGGGTCTAGAGAGCATGGGGTCTAGCACACATGGGGGTCTAGCAAGCATGGGGTCTAGCAAGCATGGGGTCTAGCAAGCATGGGGTCTAGCGAGCATGGGGTGGGTCTAGAGAGCATGGGGTCTAGCACACATGGGGGTCTAGCAAGCATGGGGTCTAGCAAGCAAGGGGTCTAGCGAGCATGGGGTGGGTCTAGAGAGCATGGGGTCTAGCACACATGGGGTCAAGCGAGCATGGGGTCTAGCAAGCATGGTGTCTACCAAGCATGGGGTCTAGCGAGCATGGGGTGGGTCTAGAGAGCATGGGTCTAGCACACATGGGGGTCTAGCAAGCATGGGGTCTAGCAAGCATGGGGTCTAGCAAGCATGGGGTCTAGCGAGCATGGGGTGGGTCTAGAGAGCATGGGGTCTAGCAAGCATGGGGTCTAGCAAGCATGGGGTCTAGCAAGCATGGGGTCTAGCAAGCATGGGGTCTAGCGAGCATGGGGTGGGTCTAGAGAGCATGGGGTCTAGCACACATGGGGATCTAGCAAGCATGGGGTCTAGCAAGCAAGCATGGTGTCTACCAAGCATGGGGTCTAGCGAGCATGGGGTCTAGCGAGCATGGGTTGGGTCTAGAGAGCATGGGGTCTAGCACACATGGGGGTCTAGCAAGCATGGGGTCTAGCAAGCATGGTGTCTACCAAGCATGGGGTCTAGCGAGCATGGGGTGGGTCTAGAGAGCATGGGGTGGGTCTAGAGAGCATGGGGTGGGTCTAGAGAGCATGGGGTGGGTCTAGAGAGCATGGGGTCTAGCACACATGGGGTCTAGCACACATGGGGTCAAGCGAGCATGGGGTTAATAAGCATGGGGTCTAGCACACATGGGGTCTAGTAAGCATGGGCTCTAGTAGAACTGGGGTCTAGGAGGACAGGGGATCTAATAAACCTAGGGTCTAGTAGATCAGGAGACCTCAACACTAACACTAACAATGTAACAGGGGTGTGATGGCAACGTGCTGGTGAAGGCAGGTCTCAGTACTGGCTACTATGTGTATCCTGACGACATCGGCAGCGACTACCTCATTCCTAAGCCTTCTACAGGTGAGTCTTCTGAACCCACAACTACCTCATTCCTAAGCCTTCTACAGGTGAGTCTTCTGAACCCACAACTCCCTCATTCCTAAGCCTTCTACAGGTGAGTCTTCTGAACCCACAACTACCTCATTCCTAAGCCTTCTACAGGTGAGTCTTCTGAACCCATAACTACCTCATTCCTAAGCCTTCTACAGGTGAGTCTTCTGAACCCACAACTACCTCATTCCTAAGCCTTCTACAGGTAAGTCTTCTGAACCCATAACTACCTCATTCCTAAGCCTTCTACAGGTGAGTCTTCTGAACCCACAACTACCTCATTCCTAAGCCTTCTACAGGTGAGTCTTCTGAACCCACAACTACCTCATTCCTAAGCCTTCTACAGGTGAGTCTTCTGAACCCACAACTACCTCATTCCTAAACCTTCTACAGGTGAGTCTTCTGAACCCACAACTACCTCATTCCTAAGCCTTCTACAGGTGAGTCTTCTGAACCCACAACTACCTCATTCCTAAGCCTTCTACAGGTGAGTCTTCTGAACCCATAACTACCTCATTCCTAAGCCTTCTACAGGTGAGTCTTCTGAACCCATAACTACCTCATTCCTAAGCCTTCTACAGGTGAGTCTTCTGAACCCATAACTACCTCATTCCTAAGCCTTCTACAGGTGAGTCTTCTGAACCCATAACTACCTCATTCCTAAGCCTTCTACAGGTGAGTCTTCTGAACCCCTAACTACCTCATTCCTAAGCCTTCTACAGGTGAGTCTTCTGAACCCATAACTACCTCATTCCTAAGCCTTCTACAGGTGAGTCTTCTGAACCTACAACTACCTCATTCCTAAGCCTTCTACAGGTGAGTCTTCTGAACCCATAACTACCTCATTCCTAAGCCTTCTACAGGTGAGTCTTCTGAACCCATAACTACCTCATTCCTAAGCCTTCTACAGGTGAGTCTTCTGAACCCATAACTACCTCATTCCTAAGCCTTCTACAGGTGAGTCTTCTGAACCCATAACTACCTCATTCCTAAGCCTTCTACAGGTGAGTCTTCTGAACCCATAACTACCTCATTCCTAAGCCTTCTACAGGTGAGTCTTCTGAACCCATAACTACCTCATTCCTAAGCCTTCTACAGGTGAGTCTTCTGAACCCCTAACTACCTCATTCCTAAGCCTTCTACAGGTGAGTCTTCTGAACCCATAACTACCTCATTCCTAAGCCTTCTACAGGTGAGTCTTCTGAACCCACAACTACCTCATTCCTAAGCCTTCTACAGGTGAGTCTTCTGAACCCACAACTACCTCATTCCTAAGCCTTCTACAGGTGAGTCTTCTGAACCCACAACTACCTCAGTCCTAAGCCTTCTACAGGTGAGTCTTCTGAACCCATAACTACCTCATTCCTAAGCCTTCTACAGGTGAGTCTTCTGAACCCATAACTACCTCATTCCTAAGCCTTCTACAGGTGAGTCTTCTGAACCCATAACTACCTCATTCCTAAGCCTTCTACAGGTGAGTCTTCTGAACCCATAACTACCTCATTCCTAAGCCTTCTACAGGTGAGTCTTCTGAACCCCTTTTATTAGTATATTTAAACACTCACCAAGAACCCTATAAGCACTATGCAATCTGAGAACTAAACTTAGGATCTGAAACCATTCCTAGATGACAAGTCCTATTTTGCTCAATCTCACACCCACTGTATCCATGTGTAGAAGTGTACCTACTGTAAGATTTGTACCTATTCTGTATTTCTGAATGAACAATTCCTGTACTTTTGTTTCTGATAAATAATGTGACTGTAACTGTAATACACTAATACATCTGATTAAATAAAGCTTGTATATGTACCTGGTTCTTTGTAACTGTATTGGTGTTACTGAATTAATAAGATCTCTTTACTGTACCAGATAATGGGGCCAATTACTGTAATCTTGTAATGGTAATGGATTATGATTACTGTGTACTCATAATTGTAATCGTAATCCAAACATTCATTCCTATGTAATCATAACTGTAATACATCTACAATTACAGTCTGTGATTGTAATTGTAATTATGATTTTCCCCCAAAAAATCGTCATGTACTTTGATTACAATATGAATACAAGTGAATTAGGTCGTTGTAATCTGTACTTGAGTATAGATTAGGCTGGGTATATAAGTTCCTCTCTTCCCGTTCCCCAGTGTTTGGTTAGGTTAGCATTAGGGTGTTTCATCTTCAGGTGATATAAGCTGGGGTGAGGGAAGGTGGGGGGAGGGGGAGTGAGGGAAGGTGGGGGGGAGGGGGAGTGAGGGAAGGTGGGGGAGGGGGAGTGAGGGGAGGGAAGGTGGGGGGAGTGAGGGGAGTGAGGGAAGGTGGGGGGGAGGGGGAGTGAGGGAATGTGGTGGGAGGGGGAGTGATGGGAGGGCGGGGGGGGGGGAGTGAGGGAAGGTGGGGAAGGGGGAGTGGGGGAGGGGGAGTGAGGGAAGGTGGGGGGAGGGGGAGTGAGGGAAGGTGGGGGAGGGGGAGTGGGGGGAGGGGGAGTGAGGGAAGGTGGGGGGAGGGGGAGTGAGGGAAGGTTGGGGAGGGGGAGTGGGGGGAGGGGGAGTGAGGGAAGGTGGGGGGAGGGGGAGTGAGGGAAGGTGGAGGGGAGGGGGAGTGAGGGAAGGTGGGGGGGAGGGGGAGTGAGGGAAAGTGGAGGGGAGGGGGAGTGAGGGAAGGTGGAGGGGAGGGGGAGTGAGGGAAGGTGGGGGGAGGGGTGTATGTGTAATAATCTTCAGGTGATCCGATAAATTGTCCCCAGGTGGTAAGTGTAGTCACGGAGGCTCACTAGACACCAGCAGAAGTGAACCTGCTATTGGTGGCATCAACAAGGACACCTCCTACCCCTGCTTCTCCCCCCACCACCACCTCCACCTTCAGGCTGCTGATCTTGCTGTCCAGGTAACCTAACATAACCTAACCTA
This sequence comes from Homarus gammarus, assembly GCA_958450375.1. Taxonomy (NCBI): domain Eukaryota; kingdom Metazoa; phylum Arthropoda; class Malacostraca; order Decapoda; family Nephropidae; genus Homarus; species Homarus gammarus. The sequence continues at coordinate 267,131 of CAUDMG010004120.1, forward strand.
ACCTAACATAACCTAACATAATCTAATCTAACGTAATCTAAACTTAATTCAACTTAACCTAACTTTTAACTCTTGATGTCCAGGTAACTTAACAAAACCTAAACTAACCTTGATGCCTAGGAAACAAAACTTAACCTTACGTAACTTTTAAGTTTATGTAATTTAACTTAACCAAACTTTAACGTCCAGGTAATTCAATTTTACCTAAGATAACCTTGATGCTCATATAATTTAACTTAACCCAACCAAATCTAACCAAACCTAACCTAACCAAAGATAACCTTAATGCTCATATAATTTAACTTAACCCAACCAAATCTAACTTAACCCAACCAAATCTAACTTAACCCAACCAAATCTAACTTAACCCAACCAAATCTAACCTAACCTAACCTAACCAAAGATAACCTTAATGCTCATATAATTTAACTTAACCCAACCAAATCTAACCTAACCTAACCTAACCAAAGATAACCTTAATGCTCATATAATTTAACTTAACCCAACCAAATCTAACCTAACCTAACCTAACCTAACCAAAGATAACCTTAATGCTCATATAATCTAACTTAACCCAACCAAATCTAACCTAACCTAACCTAACCAAAGATAACCTTAATGCTCTTATAACCTAACCTAACCTAACCTAACCTAACCATACTGACCAGGCCACACAGTATTACCTGGACCGGGTGTTAGATGCAGTTGGGGCGGACATGTACAGAAGATTCTATGATCTTTATGAAGGCTCGGCTCTCTCTATCTGCATTGACACTACAGGTGAATTAGCTCTCTTTTCTCTCTCTTTCTCTCTCTCACTCTCTCTCTCTTTTACGGGTGCACTCTCTCTCTCTCTCTCTCTCTCTCTCTATTTTACGGGTGCACTCTCTCTCTTTCTCTCTCTCTCTCTTTTACAGGTGCTCTCTCTCTCTCTCTCTCTCTCTCTCTCTCTCTCTCTCTCTCTCTCTCTCTCTCTCTCTCTTCTTTTACAGGTGCATTCTCTCTCTCTCTCTCTCTCTCTCTCTCTCTCTCTCTCTCTCTCTCTCTCTCTCTCTCTCTTATTCCCAATAGAGAAACATCATTATTGTCATTATATCACCAAATATTATTACACATTATTATTATCATTGTTATTAGCATTATCATCACTAATTGCTTATTAATCTCATTATTATCAATAGAAACATCATCATCATTATCACTGGCATTAGTATCATCTTCACCATCATAACCATCATTACACATCATAACCATCATCATTATAACAAGCATCACTATCATCATCATCATTATTGCTCATCACAACTAAATGTTCTACAGGTTCTATGGATGATGACATTAGGGCGGTTCAAGAACAAGTGGCTGAGATTGTGGCCAACTCCCACCCTGAACTGTATATTCTAGCGCCCTTTAACGACCCAGGTAAGCCAAGTGACCCTCCGAAACCAGGGTCAGGTCATGTGTCATCTATGTCAGGTCACGTGTCTTCTAGGTCAGGTCACGTGTCTTCTAGGTCAGGTCACGGTGTCTTCTAGGTCAGGTCACGTGTCTTCTAGGTCAGGTCACGTGTCTTCTAGGTCAGGTCACGGTGTCTTCTAGGTCAGGTCACGTGTCTTCTAGGTCAGGTCACGTGTCTTCTAGGTCAGGTCACGTGTCTTCTAGGTCAGGTCACGTGTCTTCTAGGTCAGGTCACGTGTCTTCTAGGTCAGGTCACGTGTCTTCTAGGTCAGGTCACGTGTCTTCTAGGTCAGGTCACGTGTCTTCGAAGGTCAAATATACTTTACATCAGGTCAATTACATTCTAGGTCACGTCTAATGCACTCTATGTAAGGTCAAATACATTCTAGGTCAGGGCACTTGCCTTCTAGGTCAGGTCATGTGACATTTAGGTTAGTTTGAGTTTGGTTTGGGTTAGGTTAGATTAGGTTTCGGGCGTGTTAAACTAATCAGATTTAACCTAAGTGTGATTGGTTAGGTTAAATTTAGGTTAGTTAGGTTAGGTTAAGTTAAAAAATCAAGTTAGGACCAGCTTAGGTACAACCAAGTTAGACCAGGTAGAGTCAGATTCTGGCAAGTTAAGACCCCAAGCCTAATTAACCAACCAACGACCACCTGTAACACCTCCTACCTGGTCATCCTGCAGAAGTGGGACCTCTCCTGGTGACGGACAACGCGCAGGAGTTTCTCGATGCTATCAATGCTCTGGTCCCCGGCGGAGGTGGTGACGAGCCTGAGCTGTTCTGGGCAGGTCTTCAGGTAGGCGGTCCAAGCTGCTCCTCTGAAATATAATTGAAGTTACTTGTCTGTTGAGTGCATTCCTGTCTTGTTGAGTGCATTCCTGTCTTGTTGAGTGCATTCCGATTTTGTGTGAGTGCATTCCTGTCTTGTTGAGTGTATTCCTGTCTTGTTGAGTGCATTCCTGTCTTGTTGAGTGTATTCCTGTCTTGTGTGAGTGCATTCCTGTCTTGTTGAGTGCATTCCTGTCTTGTGTGAGTGCATTCCTGTCTTGTTGAGTGTATTTCTGTCTTGTTGAGTGTATTCCTGTCTTGTGTGAGTGCATTCCTGTCTTGTGTGAGTGTATTCCTGTCTTGTTGAGTGCATTCCTGTCTTGTGTGAGTGCATTCCTGTCTTGTGTGAGTGTATTTCTGTCTTGTTGAGTGTATTCCTGTCTTGTGTGAGTGCATTCCTGTCTTGTTGAGTGTATTTCTGTGACCTGTTTGAGTGTATTCCTGTCTTGTTGAGTGCATTCCTGTCTTGTTTGAGTGTAGGTCTGGTAACCTAAAGCAACATAACGTAACCTAAAGTAATGTAACTTGACCTAAAGCAACAATGTAACCTTAAGTAACATAACGTAACCTAAAGTAATGTAACTTAACCTTAAGTAAAATAACACAACCTAAAGTAACATAACCTAAAGTAACGTAACTTAACCTAAAGTAACATAACCTAAAGTAACGTAACTTAACCTAAAGTAACATAACCTAAAGTAACGTAACTTAACCTAAAGTAACATAACGTAACATACAGCAACGCAAATAAACCTAAAGTACCGTAACTTAACCTAAAGTAACATAACGTGACCTAAAGTAGCATAACGTAACCTAAAGTAACGTAACTTAACCTAAAGTAACATAACTTAACCTAAAGTAACATAACGTAACCTACAGTAACCTATAATAATATAACCTAACTTAAATTAATATAACCTACCATAAAGTAACATAGCATAACCCAGCCTAACTTAACCTAACCTAAAGTAGTGTAACATAACCCAGCCTAACTTAACCTAACCTAAAGTAGTGTAACATAACCCAGCCTAACTTAACCTAACCTAAAGTAGTGTAATGTAACCCAGCCTAACTTAACCTAACCTAAAGTAGTGTAACATAACCCAGCCTAACTTAACCTAACCTAAAGCAGTGTGACATAACCCAGCCTAACTTAACCTAACCTAAAGCAGTGTGACAACCCAGCCTAACTTAACCTAACCTAAAGCAGTGTAATGTAACCCAGCCTAACTTAACCTAACCTAAAGCAGTGTGACATAACCCAGCCTAACTTAACCTAACCTAAAGCAGTGTAACATAACCCAGCCTAACTTAACCTAACCTAAAGCAGTGTAACATAACCCAGCCTAACTTAACCTAACCTAAAGTAGTGTAACATAACCCAGCCTAACTTAACCTAACCTAAAGTAGTGTAACATAACCCAGCCTAACTTAACCTAACCTAAAGCAGTGTGACATAATCCAGCCTAACTTAACCTAACCTAAAGTAGTGTAACATAACCCAGCCTAACTTAACCTAACCTAAAGCAGTGTGACATAACCCAGCCTAACTTAACCTAACCTAAAGCAGTGTGACATAACCCAGCCTAACTTAACCTAACCTAAAGTAGTGTAATGTAACCCAGCCTAACTTAACCTAACCTAAAGCAGTGTGACATAACCCAGCCTAACTTAGCCTAACCTAAAGTAGTGTAATGCAACCCAGCCTAACTTAACCTAACCTAAAGCAGTGTGACATAACCCAGCCTAACTTAACCTAACCTAAAGTAGTGTAATGTAACCCAGCCTAACTTAACCTAACCTAAAGCAGTGTGACATAACCCAGCCTAACTTAGCATAACCTAAAGCAGTGTAACATAACCCAGCCTAACTTAACCTAACCTAAAGCAGTGTGACAACCCAGCCTAACTTAACCTAACCTAAAGCAGTGTAATGTAACCCAGCCTAACTTAACCTAACCTAAAGCAGTGTGACATAACCCAGCCTAACTTAGCCTAACCTAAAGTAGTGTAATGTAACCCAGCCTAACTTAACCTAACCTAAAGCAGTGTGACATAACCCAGCCTAACTTAACCTAACCTAAAGTAGTGTAATGTAACCCAGCCTAACTTAACCTAACCTAAAGCAGTGTGACATAACCCAGCCTAACTTAACCTAACCTAAAGTAGTGTAATGTAACCCAGCCTAACTTAACCTAACCTAAAGCAGTGTGACATAACCCAGCCTAACTTAACCTAACCTAAAGTAGTGTGACATAACCCAGCCTAACTTAACCTAACCTAAAGTAGTGTAATGTAACCCAGCCTAACTTAACCTAACCTAAAGTAGTGTAATGTAACCCAGCCTAACTTAACCTAACCTAAAGCAGTGTGACATAACCCAGCCTAACTTAACCTAACCTAAAGTAGTGTAATGTAACCCAGCCTAACTTAACCTAACCTAAAGCAGTGTGACATAACCCAGCCTAACTTAACCTAACCTAAAGTAGTGTAATGTAACCCAGCCTAACTTAACCTAACCTAAAGCAGTGTGACATAACCCAGCCTAACTTAACCTAACCTAAAGTAGTGTAATGTAACCCAGCCTAACTTAACCTAACCTAAAGCAGTGTGACATAACCCAGCCTAACTTAACCTAACCTAAAGTAGTGTGACATAACCCAGCCTAACTTAACCTAACCTAAAGTAGTGTAATGTAACCCAGCCTAACTTAACCTAACCTAAAGCAGTGTAACATAACCCAGCCTAACTTAACCTAACCTAAAGTAGTGTAATGTAACCCAGCCTAACTTAACCTAACCTAAAGCAGTGTGACATAACCCAGCCTAACTTAACCTAACCTAAAGTAGTGTGACATAACCCAGCCTAACTTAACCTAACCTAAAGTAGTGTAATGTAACCCAGCCTAACTTAACCTAACCTAAAGTAGTGTAATGTAACCCAGCCTAACTTAACCTAACCTAAAGCAGTGTGACATAACCCAGCCTAACTTAACCTAACCTAAAGTAGTGTAATGTAACCCAGCCTAACTTAACCTAACCTAAAGCAGTGTGACATAACCCAGCCTAACTTAACCTAACCTAAAGTAGTGTACCATAACCCAGCCTAACTTAACCTAACCTAAAGTAGTGTAACATAACCCAGCCTAACTTAACCTAACCTAAAGTAGTGTGACAACCCAGCCTAACTTAACCTAACCTAAAGCAGTGTGACAACCCAGCCTAACTTAACCTAACCTAAAGTAGTGTAATGTAACCCAGCCTAACTTAACCTAACCTAAAGTAGTGTGACATAACCCAGCCTAACTTAACCTAACCTAAAGTAGTGTAATGTAACCCAGCCTAACTTAACCTAACCTAAAGCAGTGTAACATAACCCAGCCTAACTTAACCTAACCTAAAGTAGTGTAATGTAACCCAGCCTAACTTAACCTAACCTAAAGTAGTGTGACATAACCCAGCCTAACTTAACCTAACCTAAAGTAGTGTAATGTAACCCAGCCTAACTTAACCTAACCTAAAGTAGTGTGACATAACCCAGCCTAACTTAACCTAGCCTAAAGTAGTGTAATGTAACCCAGCCTAACTTAACCTAACCTAAAGCAGTGTAACATAACCCAGCCTAACTTAACCTAACCTAAAGCAGTGTAATGTAACCCAGCCTAACTTAACCTAACCTAAAGCAGTGTAACATAACCCAGCCTAACTTAACCTAACCTAAAGTAGTGTAATGTAACCCAGCCTAACTTAATCTAACCTAAAGTAGTGTAATGTAACCCAGCCTAACTTAACCTAACCTAAAGTAGTGTAATGTAACCGAGCCTAACTTAACCTAACCTAAAGTAGTGTAATGTAACCCAGCCTAACTTAATCTAACCTAAAGTAGTGTAATGTAACCCAGCCTAACTTAACCTAACCTAAAGTAGTGTAATGTAACCCAGCCTAACTTAACCTAACCTAAAGCAGTGTAACATAACCCAGCCTAACTTAACCTAACCTAAAGCAGTGTAACATAACCCAGCCTAACTTAACCTAACCTAAAGTAGTGTATTGTAACCCAGCCTAACTTAACCTAACCTACCGCAGCTGGCCCTGTCGGTAACCTAACTTAACCTAACCTACCGCAGCTGGCCCTGTCGGTAACCTAACTTAACCTAACCTACCGCACCTGGCCCTGTCGGTAACCTAACTTAACCTAACCTACCAAAGCTGGCCCTGTCGGTAACCTAACTTAACCTAACCTACCACAGCTGGCCCTGTCGGTAACCTAACTTAACCTAACCTACCACAGCTGGCCCTGTCGGTAACCTAACTTAACCTAACCTACCACAGCTGGCCCTGTCGGTAACCTAACTTAACCTAACCTACCACAGCTGGCCCTGTCGGTAACCTAACTTAACCTAACCTACCACAGCTGACCCTGTCGGTAACCTAACTTAACCTAACCTACCACAGCTGGCCCTGTCGGTAACCTAACTTAACCTAACCTACCACAGCTGGCCCTGTCGGGAACACCAGAGTACGGGGACATCTTCTGCTTCACCGACGCTCACGGCAAAGACGGCAAACTCATGGAGTCCCTGATTTCTCTTGCTCAGACCCGCAACAATAAGGTACGTCACGGTCGACCTCAAATACCTCAAGGTCGACCTCAAATACCTCAAGGTCAACCTCAAATACCTCAAGGTCGACCTCAAATACCTCCATCCCTACCTCAAGGTCGACCTCAAATACCTCAAGGTCAACCTCAAATACCTCAAGGTCGACCTCAAATATCTCCATCTCTACCTCAAGGTCGACCTCAAATACCTCCATCTCTACCTCAAGGTCGACCTCAAATACCTCAAGGTCGACCTCAAATACCTCAAGGTCGACCTCAAATACCTCAAGGTCAACGTCAAATACCTCAAGGTCGACCTCAAATACCTCCATCTCTACCTCAAGGTCGACCTCAAACATATGGGAACCTGCAGAGATTAATTGTAGAATATAGCAAATTGGTCATACTGTATTACCTAAATAAATCCCCCTATATTACCTAAATAAATCCCCCTATATTACCTAGATAAATCCCCCTATATTACCTAAATAAATCCCCCTATATTACCTAAAAAAATCCCCCTATATTACCTAAATAAATCCCCCTATATTACCTAGATAAATCCCCCTATATTACCTAAATAAATCCCCCTATATTACCTAGATAAATCCCCCTATATTACCTAGATAAATCCCCCTATATTACCTAAATAAATCCCCCTATATTACCTAAATAAATCCCCCTATATTACCTAAATAAATCCCCCTATATCACCTAGATAAATCCCCCTAATTACCTAGATAAATCTCACTAATTCCCTAGATAAATCCCCCTAATTACCTAGATAAATCCCCCTAATTACCTAGATAAATCCCCCAATTACCTAAATAAATCCCCCTACCTTGAATATTAATCCCCCAAAGGTAACCACCATCCTTAGCGACCTATTGGGTAAGGAAGGCTCTGAAGGGGACATTATCACAGGCGTCGAAGAATATCAAAGGTTGGCTGATTCGACTGGGGGTCTACTCATCAACACCAATAAATTCGACGTCCACGATATTGTCAACATCATCGGCGGTGGAGTCGAGTCGTCTACGGTGAGGGGGAGACGTAATGTGTTTGTTGACGTCGTGTTGTGTATGGTTAAGATATTGTAATGTTTTTGTTTTTGTCTTCTATATAGGACTGACATATTGATTTTGTCTTGACATAGGACTGACACAATATCACTTAACACATATAATACTCCAGGTAATTCAAAAGTTAATTAATTTTATGTCACAGGTAAACATCATCAACTTGGTGGGAATATCTGGGAAGAGGTTGAAGGTGCTGCCTGTTGATGATTCCATAGTCGACCTCCAGGTACAGATTACGGGGGCTGTCAACACGGCTGTTCTCACTGATGCTAAGGGTGAGTCAATGGTGGGTGGGTGGCGTGTGGGTGGCGCGTGGGTGGCTTGTGGGCAAAGCTATTGGTTTTGTTTATTAAATGTCCCTCTCATGTATACTCCTATATACAAAAGCCATTCTTGTATGTGTACTTCTCAATAGGGAAGAATTAAGCGAGTGTTGATCTAGCCACAGGAACGACACAGTGTTGATCTATCCACAGGAACGACACAGTGTTATTCTATCCACAGGAACGACACAGTGTTATTCTATCCACAGGAACGACACAGTGTTGATCTATCCACAGGAACGACACAGTGTTGATCTATCCACAGGAACGACACAGTGTTGATCTATCCACAGGAACGACACAGTGTTATTCTATCCACAGGAACGACACAGTGTTGATCTATCCACAGGAACGACACAGTGTTATTCTATCCACAGGAACGACACAGTGTTGATCTATCCACAGGAACGACACAGTGTTGATCTATCCACAGGAACGACACAGTGTTGATCTATCCACAGGAACGACACAGTGTTGATCTATCCACAGGAACGACACAATTAGATCTATCCACAGGAACGACACAGTGTTGAGCTATCCACAGGAACGACACAGTGTTGATCTATCCACAGGAACGACACAATTAGATCTATCCACAAGAACGACACAGTGTTGATCTATCCACAGGAACGACACAATGTTATTCTATCCACAGGAACGACACAGTGCTGATCTATCCACAGGAACGACACAATTAGATCTATCCACAGGAACGACACAGTGTTGATCTATCCACAGGAACGACACAGTGTTGATCTATCCACAGGAACGACACAGTGTTGATCTATCCACAGGAACGAGACAGTGTTGATCTATCCAGTAGGAACAAATTAAAGATATATTAATCTATATATTTCCCCACAGGAATAACTTACAACCTGATGGATCAAGCGTCCCTGGAGGTGGCCGACAATGTAGAGGTGGTCTCCTACACAAACACCTTCAGGGCCATCAAGTGGACGTCTCCGAGCTACGGGCTGTGGAACCTCACTACCAACGGCCCGACCTCCTACAGCGTGGAGGTCTTCGCCACCTCTCCACTCGACTTCCTGGCAGAGTTCTCCGTGCTCGACCCCTCGCCCCCACACCCTCATTACCGCCACGTCACCGGTCGACCTCTGATGAGTGAGTGTGTTGATCGTCTCACTCATACTCACGTCCACTAATACTCAGTTATGAGAATATTCTTCACTTGACTCATATTACTCATCATTTCACCAACATTACTCATCATTTCACCAACAATACTTATCATTTCACCAACAATACTCATCATTTCACCAACAATACTCATCATTTCACCAACATTACTCACTATCACCAACAATACTCATCATTTCACCAACAATACTCACCATCACCAACAGACACCGTGTACTACCTGGAGCTGACACTGGTTGGGTACCTAGAGGGCCACGTGGAAGATCTTGATTCCATTTACTTCCTCGATATGGTAAGTTAATTAAACCACCTGAAGATTAGACACCCCAGCTTGTTTTGCCTGGAGATTAGACACCCCAGCTTATTTTGCCTGAATATTAGACCCCCCAGCTTATTTTGCCTGAATATTAGACCCCCAGCTTATTTTGCCTGAAGATTAGACACCCCAGCTTATTTTGCCTGAAGATTAGACACCCCAGCTTATTTTGCCTGAAGATTAGACACCCCAGCTTGTTTTGCCTGAAGATTAGACACCCCAGCTTATTTTGCCTGAAGATTAGACCCCCAGCTTGTTTTGCCTGAAGATTAGACACCCCAGCTTATTTTGCCTGAAGATTAGACCCCCAGCTTATTTTGCTTGAAGATTAGACCCCCAGCTTGTTTTCCCTGAAGATTGGACCCCCCAGCTTGTTTTGCCTGAAGATTAGACACCCCAGCTTGTTTTGCCTGAAGATTAGACACCCCAGCTTGTTTTGCCTGAAGATTAGACACCCCAGCTTGTTTTCCCTGAAGATTAGACCCCCAGCTTAATTCACTTCAAAATTAACCACCCTAATGTTAATATATTCTAATTTAATTCAACTTTATCCATCATGCTATCCACCCTTCACCTACCCTCCC
>CAUDMG010004121.1:5000-32500 GCA_958450375.1 Homarus gammarus
GTACTGCCCTGTAATCATCCTGTGTTGCGTGTACTGCCCGTTAGTCATCTTGTGTTGCGTGTACTGCCCGTTAGTCATCTTGTGTTGCGTGTACTGCCCTGTAATCATCCTGTGTTGCGTGTACTGCCCGTTAGTCATCTTGTGTTGCGTGTACTGCCCGTTAGTCATCTTGTGTTGCGTGTACTGCCCGTTAGTCATCTTGTGTTGCGTGTACTGCCCGTTAGTCATCCTGTGTTGCGTGTACTGCCCGTTAGTCATCCTGTGTTGCGTGTACTGCCCGTTAGTCATCCTGTGTTGCGTGTACTGCCCGTTAGCCATCTTGTGTTGCGTGTACTGCCCGTTAGTCATCTTGTGTTGCGTGTACTGCCCGTTAGTTATCCTGTGTTGCGTGTACTGCCCGTTAGTTATCTTGTGTTGCGTGTACTGCCCGCTAGTCATCCTGTGTTGCGTGTACTGCCCGTTAGTCATCTTGTGTTGCGTGTACTGCCCTGTAATCATCCTGTGTTGCGCGTACTGCCCGTTAGTCATCTTGTGTTGCGTGTACTGCCCGTTAGTCATCTTGTGTTGCGTGTACTGCCCTGTAATCATCCTGTGTTGCGTGTACTGCCCGTTAGTCATCTTGTGTTGCGTGTACTGCCCGTTAGTCATCTTGTGTTGCGTGTACTGCCCGTTAGTCATCTTGTGTTGCGTGTACTGCCCGTTAGTCATCTTGTGTTGCGTGTACTGCCCGTTAGTTATCTTGTGTTGCGTGTACTGCCCGCTAGTCATCCTGTGTTGCGTGTACTGCCCGTTAGTCATCTTGTGTTGCGTGTACTGTCCTGTAATCATCCTGTGTTGCGCGTACTGCCCGTTAGTCATCTTGTGTTGCGTGTACTGCCCGTTAGTCATCTTGTGTTGCGTGTACTGCCCTGTAATCATCCTGTGTTGCGTGTACTGCCCGTTAGTCATCTTGTGTTGCGTGTACTGCCCGTTAGTCATCTTGTGTTGCGTGTACTGCCCGTTAGTCATCCTGTGTTGCGTGTACTGCCCGTTAGTCATCTTGTGTTGCGTGTACTGCCCGTTAATTGATGATAACTTAACCCTTTGAATTAATAGTGTTACCTGTAAGCTTAATTATGACGTCATAGGTAAGGTTCAGTGTGTACCTGTGTATGTCAACAAGGCTTTATGGTGATATGGTGTGGCTTTATGGTGATATGGTGTGGCTTTATGGTGATATGGTGTGGCTTTATGGTGATATGGTGTGGCTTTATGGTGATATGGTGTGGCTTTATGGTGATATGGTGTGGCTTTATGGTGATATGGTGTGGCTTTATGGTGATATGGTGTGGCTTTATGGTGATATGGTATGGGTTTATGGTGATATGGTGTGGGTTTATGGTGATATGGTGTGGCTTTATGGTGATATGGTGTGGCTTTATGGTGATATGATGTGGCTTTATGGTGATATGGTGTGGCTTTATGGTGATATGATGTGGCTTTATGGTGATATGATGTGGCTTTATGGTGATTAGTGGTACAGTGACTAGATAGTGCCTCTGGTGAGTGACATGACAGTGCCACAGGTGTATACAGTGAAGCAGTGACTGTGTATTGGGAGGGAGGGGAGAGGTGAGAAGGGGGACAAAACTAGGGGGGAGAGGTGAGAAGGGGGACAAAGCTAGGGGGGGGAGAGGTGAGAAGGGGGACAAAACTAGGGGGTTGGTGAGAAGGGGGACAAAACTAGGGGGGGAGAGGAGAAGGGAGACAAAACTAGGGGGGAAGAGGTGAGAAGGGGGACAAAACTAGGGGGGGAGGTGAGAAGGGGGACAAAACTAGGGGGGGAGGTGAGAAGGGGGACAAAACTAGGGGGGAGAGGTGAAAAGCGGGACAAAACTAGGGGGGGAGAGGTGAGAAGGTGGACAAAACTAGGGGGGAGAGGTGAGAAGGGGGACAAAACTAGGGGAGAGGTGAGAAGGGGGACAAAACTAGGGGGGAGGTGAGAAGGGGGACAAAACTAGGGGGGGAGGTGAGAAGGGGGACAAAACTAGGGGGGGAGGTGAGAAGGGGGACAAAACTAGGGGGGTGAGGTGAGAAGGGGACAAAACTAGGGGGGAGGTGAGAAGGGGGACAAGACTAGGGGGGAGGTGAGAAGGGGGACAAAACTAGGGGGGGAGTTGAGAGTGGGGACACAAACTAGGGGGGGAGGTGAGAAGGGGGACAAAACTAGGGGGGGAGGTGAGAAGGGGGACAAAACTAGGGGGGAGAGGTGAGAAGGGGGACAAAACTAGGGGGGGAGAGGTGAGAAGGGGGACAAAACTAGGGGAGAGGTGAGAAGGGGGACAAAACTAGGGGGGGGTGGTGAGAAGGTGGACAAAACTAGGGGGGGAGAGGTGAGAAGGGGGACAAAACTAGGGGGAGGTGAGAAGGGGGACAAAACTAGGGGGGGAGAGGTGAGAAGGGGGACAAAACTAGGGGGGAGAGGTGAGAAGGGGGACAAAACTAGGGGGGGAGGTGAGAAGGGGGACAAAACTAGGGGGGGAGAGGTGAGAAGGGGGACAAAACTAGGGGGGGAGAGGTGAGAAGGGGGACAAAACTAGGGGGGGAGAGGTGAGAAGGGGGACAAAACTAGGGGAGAGGTGAGAAGGGGGACAAAACTATGGGGGGGAGGTGAGAAGGGGGACAAAACTAGGGGGGGGGGAGGTGAGAAGGGGGACAAAACTAGGGGGGGGGAGGTGAGAAGGGGGACAAAACTAGGGGGGGGGTGAGAAGGGGGACAAAACTAGGGGGGGAGAGGTGAGAAGGGGGACAAAACTAGGGGGGGAGAGATGAGAAGGGGGACAAAACTAGGGGGGAGAGGTGAGAAGGGGGACAAAACTAGGGGGGAGGTGAGAAGGGGGACAAAACTAGGGGGGAGGTGAGAAGGGGGACAAAACTAGGGGGGGAGGTGAGAAGGGGGACAAAACTAGGGGGGGAGAGGTGAGAAGGTGGACAAAACTAGGGGGGAGAGGTGAGAAGGGGGACAAAACTAGGGGGGGATAGGTGAGAAGGGGGACAAAACTAGGGGGGGGAGGGTGAGATGGGGGACAAAACTAGGGGTGGAGGTGAGAAGGGGGACAAAACTAGGGGGGGGAGAGGTGAGAAGGGGGACAAAACTAGGGGGGAGGTGAGAAGGGGGACAAAACTAGGGGGGAGAGGTGAGAAGGGGGATAAAACTAGGGGGGAGAGGTGAGAAGGGGGACAAAACTAGGGGGGAGGTGAGAAGGGGGACAAAACTAGGGGGGAGAGGTGAGAAGGGGACAAAACTAGGGGGGGGAGGTGAGAAGGTGGACAAAACTAGGGGGGAGAGGTGAGAAGGGGGACAAATCTAGGGGGGGGAGAGGTGAGAAGGGGACAAAACTAGGGGGAGGTGAGAAGGGGGACAAAACTAGGGCGGGAGGTGAGAAGGGGGACAAAACTAGGGGGGGGCGGTGAGAAGGGGGACAAAACTAGGGGGGGGGAGGTGAGAAGGGGGACAAAACTAGGGGGGAGGTGAGAAGGGGGACAAAACTAGGGGGGGAGAGGTGAGAAGGGGGACAAAACTAGGGGGGGAGAGATGAGAAGGGGGACAAAACTAGGGGGGGAGAGGTGAGAAGGGGGACAAAACTAGGGGGGAGGTGAGAAGGGGGACAAAACTAGGGGGGAGGTGAGAAGGGGGACAAAACTAGGGGGGGAGGTGAGAAGGGGGACAAAACTAGGGGGGGAAAGGTGAGAAGGTGGACAAAACTAGGGGGGAGAGGTGAGAAGGGGGACAAAACTAGGGGGGGAGAGATGAGAAGGGGGACAAAACTAGGGGGGGGGAGGAGGTGAGATGGGGGACAAAACTAGGGGGGGAGGTGAGAAGGGGGACAAAACTAGGGGGGGGAGAGGTGAGAAGGGGGACAAAACTAGGGGGGAGGTGAGAAGGGGGACAAAACTAGGGGGGAGAGGTGAGAAGGGGGATAAAACTAGGGGGGAGAGGTGAGAAGGGGGACAAAACTAGGGGGGAGGTGAGAAGGGGGACAAAACTAGGGGGGAGAGGTGAGAAGGGGGACAAAACTAGGGGGGGGGAGTTAGATAGGGAGGGGAGGAACGAGCGTAGCCGACCAGACGCCGCCCGCCCACCCACCAAACGTTTGCCGCCCACCGTGTTGGCGCCGGGGGGGGGGGGGGGGGGGGGGCGCCCTTTACCACGTGCCATGATGGCCGGGGCCGCCCACTCTGGAATGGGCGGGATGAGAGATTTTTTTTAGATAGGGTGACAGAGGTTTAATATGGGTGTCAGAGGTTTAATATGGATGGCAGAGGTTTAATATGGGTGACAGAGGTTTAATATGGGTGGCAGAGGTTTAATATGGGTGACAGAGGTTTAATATGGGTGTCAGAGGTTTAATATGGGTGGCAGAGGTTTAATATGGGTGGCAGTGGTTTAATATGGGTGACAGTGGTTTAATATGGGTGACAGTGGTTTAATATGGGTGTCAGTGGTTTAATATGGGTGTCAGAGGTTTAATATGGGTGACAGTGGTTTAATATGGGTGACAGTGGTTTAATATGGGTGTCAGAGGTTTAATATGGGTGACAGTGGTTTAATATGGGTGACAGTGGTTTAATATGGGTGTCAGAGGTTTAATATGGGTGACAGTGGTATAATATGGGTGTCAGAGGTTTAATATGGGTGACAGAGGTTTAATATGGGTGACAGGTTTAATATGGGTGTCAGAGGTTTAATATGGGTGACAGAGGTTTAATATGGGTGACAGAGGTTTAATATGGGTGTCAGAGGTTTAATATGGGTGACAGAGGTTTAATATGGGTGTCAGAGGTTTAATATGGGTGACGGAGGTTTAATATGGGTGGCAGTGGTGGCGTTGGAGGGTGATGGTGGTGGTGTTGGAGGGTGATAGTGTTGGTGTTGGAGGGTGATAGTGGTTGAGGGTGATAGTGGTGGTGTTGGAGGGTGATAGTGGTGGTGTTGGAGGGTGATGGTGGTGGTGTTGGAGGGTGATAGTGGTGGTGATGGTGGTGGTGTTGGAGGGTGATGGTGGTGGTGTTGGAGGGTGATAGTGGTGGTGTTGGAGGGTGATAGTGGTGGTGTTGGAGGGTGATGGTGGTTGAGGGTGATAGTGGTGGTGTTGGAGGGTGATAGTGGTGGTGTTGGAGGGTGATGGTGGTGGTGTTGGAGGGTGATAGTGGTGGTGTTGGAGGGTGATAGTGGTGGTGATGGTGGTGGTGTTGGAGGGTGATAGTGGTGGTGTTGGAGGGTGATAGTGGTGGTGTTGGAGGGTGATAGTGGTGGTGTTGGAGGGTGATAGTGGTGGTGTTGGAGGGTGATAGTGGTGGTGTTGGAAGGTGATGGTGGTGGTGTTGAAGGGTGATAGTGGTGGTGTTGGAGGGTGATGGTGGTGATGTTGGAGGGTGATGGTGGTGGTGGTGGAGGGTGATAGTGGTGGTGTTGGAGGGTGATAGTGTTGGAGGGTGATAGTGTTGAAGGGTGATAGTGTTGAAGGGTGATAGTGGTGAAGGGTGATAGTGTTGAAGGATGATAGTGGTGGAGGGTGATAGTGGTGGTGTTGGAGGGTGATAGTGATAGTGGTGGTGGTGGAGGGTGATAGTGTTGGAGGGTGATAGTGGTGGAGGGTGATAGTGGTGGTGGTGGAGGGTGATAGTGATAGTGGTGGTGGTGGAGGGTGATAGTGTTGGAGGGTGATAGTGGTGGAGGGTGATAGTGGTGGTGTTGGAGGGTGATAGTGATAGTGGTGGTGGTGGAGGGCGATAGTGGTGGAGGATGATAGTGGTGGTGGTGATAGGTGACCCATAAACAACACTGCCTGGTACCATGGTGGTTAATGAGGGAGAGGAGGAGGAGGAGGAGGAGAGGTAGGGTAGTAGGTAGGTAGGTAGATACAGGAGAGAGAAAGTGAGAGAGAATGAAAGAAAGCACAGTGAGAGAGAGAGAGATTCAAAGACTAGAGCGAGAGAGGGAGAGAGCAGAGCGAGAGAGAAAGAGAAATTGAAAGAGCAGAGAGAGAGAGAGCGAGAGAGAGAATGAAAGAGAGCGAGCGAGAAAGAGAGCGAGCGAGCAGAAAGAGAGGGAGGCAGTGTAGCCGTGATGACTCTAGCAGGCTCACGGTGCCACCTTATCACTGCCTCTCTCTCTCTCTCTCTCTCTCTCTCCAGTCCCGTGGCACCGATGGCCCTCCGAGAGACAGGAATGGTAAGAGAATGAGAGGGAGGGGGAGAGAGAATGAGAGGGAGGAGGGAGAGAGAATGAGAGGGAGGGGGAGAGAGAATGAGAGGAGGAGAGAGAGGAGAGGAGAGAGGGAGAGGAAGAGGGAGGGGGGAGAGAGAATGAGAGGGAGGGGGAGAGAGAATGAGAGGGAGGGGGAGAGAGAATGAGAGGGAGGGGGAGAGAGAATGAGAGGGAGGAGGGAAAGAGAATGAGAGGGAGGGGGAGAGAGAATGAGAGGGAGGGGGGAGAGAGAATGAGAGGGAGGGGGAGAGAGAATGAGAGGGAGGGGGGAGAGAGAATGAGAGGGAGGGGGGAGAGAGAATGAGAGGGAGGGGGGAGAGAGAATGAGAGGGAGGAGGGAGAGAGAATGAGAGGAAGAGAGAGATGAGAGGGAGAGAGAGTGAGAGGAGGGAGAGAGTGAGAGAGAGAGGAGAGAGTGAGAGAGAATGAGAGGGAGGAGGGAGAGGAATGAGAGGGAGGAGGGAGAGAATGAGAGGGAGGGGAGAGAGAATGAGAGGGAGGGGGAGAGAGAATGAGAGGGAGGGGGAGAGAGAATGAGAGGGAGGAGAGAGAGAGAGAACCTAACCTAACCTAATCCAGACAAGACACCTAATTACCCAAACTACCTTATTAAACCTCTAACGACCAGGGTTTCAACTACCTTCCCGTGGGCAGGCAATTATCACCTCTAGGAACACCGTCATTAAGGTGCACGCAGAGGCTTTTAACTACCACAGTGGCATGTTAACGAGGTTGTCTTGGTGATGAGTGGTGTACAGAGAGAGAGAGAGAGAGAGAGAGAGAGAGAGTGGTGGGCCGTGGTCACCAACCCTCACCTACAATACATTAATTAATCTGACTTCTAAATATAAAACGGTAATAAACTTAACCTAAACCATAAAAAAATTAAACCTTCTGGTATTAATAAACCCGAGTGTATGATATGTCTTAGGTTAGGTTAGGGTAGGTTAGGTTAGCTGCTTACTAGACAGACGGCAAGCAAACTGTGTGTATTACCTAATGATTATTATTATTATTATTATTATTATCATTATTATTATTATTATTATTATTATTATTATTTTTTTTTTTTTTTTATTATTATTATTATTTTATTATTTTTTTTTTTTTTTTTTTTTTTTTTTTTTTTTATTATTATTATTATTATTATTTTTATTACTGTATTATTATTATTATTATTGTTTTATTAGTAGTATTGTATCATCATCATTATTATTATCATCATCATCATCATCATCATCATCATCAGTTACTTTAGTCTATCGTCATGTCGTCTCGTTCAAGAGTCTTCGAACACTGCTGGAGACAACTGGCACCTCAAGGCCGTTTGTTTTCTATAGTATGTAGTATAAATTATGAATAAATGTAAAAGTTTATCGGTGATTGGTTAGTTAGTTCCCCGTTGCTTAATTAATGGTTGGGCTTTGTTGCTTCGTATTATATTATACTACGTACTACAGTAAACAAACAGCCTTGAGTTGCCAGCTGTCTTCAGGAGTGTTCGAAGAATCTTGAACGAGACTGTCCATATTTCTATTCCTTGTGTGTGTGTGTTCTAGTCTCCCTCTCACACGTGTACCTCCGTCTCTCACCCACAGATGCATCCACTAGGCCTGTGTGAGAGCCAGCGAGCGGACGGGATGGATTATGATTTTGGCTGGGTGGGGTTCCTTAAGCCGGAGCCAGTGCCAAGCCTGCCTAAGAAGTGCCACTCTGTCTACGAGATGGTGAGTGCCATGGAGGGGAGGGCCATGAAGCGGAGGGAGGGCCATGGAGGGGAGGGAGGGCCATGAAGGGGAGGGAGGGAGGGCCATGAAGCGGAGGGAAGGCCATGGAGGGGAGGGTGTGAGGGAGGGCCATGAAGGGAAGGAAGGGCCATGAAGCGGAGGGAGGGCCATGAAGCGGAGGGAGGGCCATGAAGCGGAGGGGAGGGAGGGAGGGCCATGAAGGGAAGGAAGGGCCATGAAGCGGAGGGAGGGCCATGAAGCGGAGGGAGGGAGGGCCATGAAGGGAAGGAAGGAAGTAAGTACATGGTTGAAGCTTACCTCACAGTTTATATATATTGGGGAGAAAGTTTTGATATTTTTAATGACAGAATGAGATGTAAAGGAGATATTCTAATGGGTGTAAGGGATATAAATGGGTTAATAATGACTGTTGTAGCTTGATAGTAGAGAAGCGTATGGCTGAGGTTAGAAGAGAGAGGGAGAGGGAGGTGAGAGGTAGAGGGAGGTGAGAGGTAGAGGGAGGTGAGAGGTAGAGGGAAGTGAGAAGCCCTTAAGGGTGGGACGACATCTGTAAAAAAATAAAAAATAAAATATATATAAAAAAAATACCGCTAAAAAATACTGAAGAAATAAACAAATTCTTTAAAATCTTGATAAGAGTTTGTCGTTTTTTTTCCCTCCTATTCCTTCACCCACTTCCTTCCTTTCTTCGTTCATTCCTTCTTTCCTTCGTTCATTCCTGCCTTCATTCCTTCCTTCCTCTGTTCTTCTGACATCCGTTCAATGTCTGTTGATATTAATTCCCGGTCTCAGTGTTATAGAAATAGAAGCTTTTTTCCGGGTTGGGGTAATGGGTGTGTGTGTGTGTGTCCAAGTATTGGTTATATATCACCTTTCACCACTATTAATCAGTATATTACAAGTATATTA
This sequence comes from Homarus gammarus, assembly GCA_958450375.1. NCBI lineage: Eukaryota > Metazoa > Arthropoda > Malacostraca > Decapoda > Nephropidae > Homarus > Homarus gammarus. Next base: position 13,908 of record CAUDMG010004121.1, read on the forward strand.
TTAACTTCATCTCCCACTAACTCATAATATAACACGAGAACATTATAGCCAACACGGTTTACTGGCAGACATAAGTTATATTATGTCTAGAAGATAAAATTTCATAGAATGTAAATAAACTGAGCGTTCGAGAATCCAGAGAAATCCGAGTAAGACGGATTATAGTTGACTGTCTTTTGTTTTGCTTGTTGGTGTTCTTGACTGCAGGCAGATTCTGGTCTGTTGTTTTATATTGAAATCTTTATCGTGTTGTTTTGGTATTATTGTTTATTATTATTATTATCATTGTGTTTATCAGTATTAAGTCTCTTTAGAATACTTAACATCTTAACACACACACACAAGGGTAAAATAATATATGATTTTAACTACTGCACTATACTGTCCTCGTCTCTCTGGACAAACTTATGGGACCTGGTGTTGTGCAGTTGTGGATAAGAGAGAGAGAATTTAATGAGAATGCAGGAGACAAAGATAAAGAGAGAATAAAGATAGATAATGAGAGAGAGAGACAGGGGGGAGTTTATACTTTATTTCACTAGTGTCAGTCTCGGTCACTCTTGGTTACAGGGTCATGAATCACCCTCCTCCTCCTCCTTCCTCTTCCTACACTTATCTTTCCTCTTACTACTCTCCCTCCTACACCTCTTCCTCCTACCCTTCCTCTCCACCACCCTCTCCTCCTCTTCCTCCTGGCTGCCTCGTGCTCTACCACAAGCTACTTGACCCACTTCAACACTCCCTCCCCCTCCCTCTCACTCCCTCACCCTCTCCCTCTCCCTCTCCTTCACTCTCCTCTCTTCTCTCTTTTCTTCACACTCCTCCCTCACCTTTCACTCCTCCCTCATCTTTCACTCCCTCATCCTTACCCCTCCTCCCTCACCTCTACTCCCTTACCATAACCCTTCTCCCTTCCTCCATCCTCCCTCACCCTTCCTCCCTCCGCCCTCACCCTTCCTCCGTCGCCCTCACCCTCTCCCCTCATTCTTATCCTTCCTCCCTTACCCTCACCCCACCCTCACCCCTCCCTCACCCTTCCTCCCTCACCCTCACCCTTCCTCCCTCACCCTCACCCTTCCTCCCTCACCCTCACCCTTCCTCCCTCACCCTTCCTCCCCCACCCTCACCCTTCCTCCCTCACCCTCACCCTTCCTCCCTCACCCTCACCCTTCCTCCCTCACCCTCACCCTTCCTCCCTCACCCTCACCCTTCCTCCCTCACCCTCACCCTTCCTCCCTCACCCTCACCCTTCCTCCTTCACCCTTCCTCCCCCACCCTCACCCTTCCTCCCTCACCCTCACCCTTCCTCCCTCACCCTCACCCTTCCTCCCTCACCCTCACCCTTCCTCCCTCACCCTTCCTCCCTCACCCTCACCCTTCCTCCCCCACCCTCACCCCTCCCTCCCCCACCCTCACCCCTCCCTCCCCCACCCTCACCCCTCCCTCACCCTCACCCTTCCTCCCCCACCTTCACCCTTCCTCCCTCACCCCCACCCTTCCTCCCTCACCCTTCCTCCCTCACCCTCACCCTTCCTCCCTCACCCTCACCCTTCCTCCCTCACCCTCACCCTTCCTCCCTCACCCTTCCTCCCTCACCCTCACCCTTCCTCCCTCACCCTCACCCTTCCTCCCCCACCCTCACCCTTCCTCCCTCACCCTCACCCTTCCTCCCTCACCCTTCCTCCCTCACCCTCACCCTTCCTCCCTCACCCTCACCCTTCCTCCCTCACCCTCACCCCTCCCTCACCCTCACCCCTCCCTCACCCTTGCTCTCTCACTTTTTATCTCACCAACGTTTTATTTACGTCTTTTAATCTCTTTCTTTCTTTCTTTCCTTCCTTCCTTCCTTCCTTCCTTCCTTCCTTCCCCTTAATTATTTCCTTCACTGCTGCACCATATTTCTTAAGGTTGTGCCGTGGCGGAGTGGGATGCAGCACTCACCTCTTAGGAGTCTTTGGTTCCACTTTGTTTATTTTGACTATGGGGGGGAGGGAGGGAGGGGGGATGTTAGAGCTTTAATAGATAAATCGTAATAATGTTTGTGGGAGTAGGTCGATGAGTTGCATAATGATCACTATTGACTCCTGTTGTCTCCATAGGTGTTGTCAAAATCCTCCGTCTGTTGTTTCATATTGTCTCGTACATAAACTCAACATATTTATTTTTTTTAGTGTTTACCTGCCTCCCATGCAGTCAACAACCTCGTGTGGGGGGGGCGAGGGCAGAACAAGTTTCACATGTCGTTCTCTTTTTTTTTCCTCAATGCGCCTTTGTTTTTTTGTAGGGAAATGAGGAATGAAGGAAGATTAGAGGTGAGGGAAGGAAGTTATAGTTTGGAAATTGAAGAAATTCAGGAGGAGGTAAGAGAGGGCGGGCTGACTGCCTAGCTAAGCTAATAGTGTGTTAGGGTTGTGTCATGGGTTAGTTATTGTCTGTCGGTACAGGCACTAGACATCCTACCCTGTCCCATATATGGGTGTTTTAAGGGCCTTATTTCATATTCCGCCGACCCTACTGGCGGATGCTGGTCTAGGGAGGTTGTCTATTGCCTGGCCGTATAGATCGGGGGTGGTAATGGACCTTTTGAGATTTGGTAACTTTTTGGGAACCATGTATGGTTGTTGTTATCTGGTGGGAGTCTTTGAAGGAGTTCTTGCTCTGATCGTTCTATCTTTTGCCAGACTCTGCTGGCCAGGGTGTGCAGCTGCTGGTTGATGGGTTTTATTCTCAGGTCTCTATGTGTCTCGGCTGTGGTTCTGGTGAAGGGGTATCTTTCACCTGTGACGAATCTTAGGGCTTCATTTTGAACCACCTGTAATTTTAATATTTGAGTGGTGATCATAGTATGAAGAGGTACTGCTGGGTAAGTTAATATCCGTGATATATGATGCCACCAGGCGGAGTTTTATTTTCTCAGGAAGCGCTTTAAAGCGGTATAGTTTTCTCAGCCTTTGTCATTGTATGCGTGTTGGGGGTGGGGTCGGGGGGTAGCGGTGGTATGGTTTGTTACCTGGATAATTAGGTCAACACAGGTGATATGAGGACCTCGTTAATTAGTACAAATAGCTAATTATTTCCTTACTGCATGTGTTGGTAGGAGAGTTGACCAGGTAGGAGACACCCAGGTTAATTATCCTCGAGGTAAATTATTTGTTTTATTGTTTATTACTTTTATTATTTATTTGTAATATTTATTTATTTATTAGTGTAAGGTGAATGTGTGTGTGTGTGTGTGTGTGTGTGTGTGTGTGTGTGTGTGTGTGGTCGGGGAAGATCAAAGGGCAGAAGTTGTTAGTGCTGCGTAAAACGAACCTCTATTTTCAGCGCCGACTACCCCTCCCCCACCCCTCTCTCTCCCTCCTCTCCCCCCTTCTACCCCCCCCCCTCTCCCCTCACCAGTCACAGGTTTACTATGAACAGGTAAGGGGGAAAGGGGATAAGTCGCACAGGTGTCCTCCAGCTATACACACCTTGTTGATAGAGAGGGGGGGGAAGGAGGGGTAGGAGGTGGAGGGGGGAGGTGGAGGGGGGTAAGAGGTGGAGGGGGGAGGGGGTAGGTGGAGGGGGGTAGAATGTGTACTACCGAAGACATGAATGTTTATTTTTCCGTTTATTATTATTATTATTATTATTATTATTATTATTATTATTATTATTATTATTATTATATCGATGCCTTATAATTAGTTTCTTTGACGAGACACACACACACACACACACACACACACACACACACACACACACACACACACACACACCCAATACGAGTATTTGTTCCATTTAGACAGTTAACTGACAGCCGTGGAGCGATGTAGACAGACATAGGTGGATTTAAGAGAGTAAATGGTAGACAGACAGAGAGACAGACACAGAGGCATGTAGACAGTTAGATAGGACACTACAGACTGACAACAGAACTGACAGGAAAGGGGTAATATGATGATTAGTATTTAGACAGGAACAGGTGGTGAGCCAGACAGACAGACAGACAGACAGACAGACAGACAGACAGATAGCTTGGCACTAGACTCAGACAACCAAAGGGAGACGTAATGTGAGACAAAACAACTCCAGACAGACAGAACGAGGACACACACACACACACACACACACACACACACACACGTGCGAGGGAGGGAGATGATCGTGTCGGGAACTGGTTCATAATTACAGAGTAGTGTAACCGCCTCCCTCCCTCCCTCTGACCACCTGTTCCTTCCACACAATATGTTAAGCAGCCTCCCTCCCTCCCTCCCTCCCTCCTCTACCAACTACCACACGTCACGTTAATATTATCTTGCTGCCAACTCTCTTGACCTACCTCACTAACCACCACCATCACCTACCACACCTACACCACACCACCTACCACACTTACACCACACCACCTACCACACCTACACCACACCACCTACCACACCTACACCACACCACCTACCACACCTACACCACACCACCTACCACACTTACACCACACCACCTACCACACCTACACCACACCACCTACCACACCTACACCACACCACCTACCACACCTACACCACACCACCTACCACACCTACACCACACCACCTACCCACACCTACACCACACTACCTACCACACCTACACCACACCACCTACCACCTGTGTGTGTGTTCCTCTGTGTGAGTCATGGCGCAGTAATATAGGCTGATCATGAACACAGCTGCTGGTGTATCCCACAAGTCTGGGTGAGAACCGGTACTGTGGTCTTGCCCGCCTCTACCTAAAAATGACTTTTCTGTACGCCCAAAAACGTCGATTCTACGCCCAAAAACGTCGATTCTACGCCCAAAAACGCCGATTCTACGCCCAAAAACGCCGATTCTACGCCCAAAAACGTCGATTCTACGCCCAAAAATGCCGATTCTATGCCCATTTACGCCGATTCTACACCCATTTACACCCATACACCCATTCTACGTTCATATACGCTCAGTCCATTCTCATATATGCCCATTCTATGCAATATACGCCCATTCTACACCCATTTACTCATCTAAATAGCCAAATGTGTGTCGGGTATGTTTCCACCAATCACTATCACCATCAACTACCCCATTATCTACCACACCTTTTATCATCACCATTACCACCCCCTTCCCTAGCCACCCCTCCCCATCTACCACAATAACCCCGCAATAACCACTATCTACTCTCCGCAATGGAACTTATATATGGTTTATGTAAATGTTTTCTCTTTTATGTAACATGGAGTTATGTCGACTGGTGTTGGAGTATAGATGACATAAGTGATTTAAGTCGGCGATCGTCTTTTGTTTGTCAGTGAATTACGATGAAAAAACTGTATTTTGGTTCTTTACGTAATAATGGATAGAATTATTATTTTCTGTATTGTTTATTAATAATAAGAATAACTGGGGTATATTTATTCATTTTTTCAGTTATTGTGTTCCAGTAGAGGTAAGACACGCGGTACAGGTGAGCAGAGGTGATTAATACTTCCAGGTGTGACGGTACTCGGATTTACCTGTTAATTATTTAGTTAACCTGTTACGACTTGTGGGGTCATAGTAGCTCTCTCTCTCTCTCTCTCTCTCTCTCTCTCTCTCTAACAGATGTGTAGGTGAACAGATGTGTAACAGGTGTAGATTAGGTTAGGTTAGATTAAGTTAGGTTTGGTGTATAGTAAGGTGTACAGTAGGTGGTGAGATGTTAAGCAGGTATCTAGCAGGTGTGGGTGAACAGATGTGTAGCAGGTGAAGGTAGGGGGGGGGGGGGGTTCCCAAACGAGTGGCGGCGCCCTTTGTGGAGTGAGTCATCAGCCACACATCGTCAGCGGCACCTTTGAGAACTGACTCATGCTGACTGACTGACTCATACACCCTGACTGACTGGCTGACTCATACACCTTGACTGACTGACTGACTGACTCGAAGACATACAACACAGCAGCTACAGGTTTAAGTCAGCTCTATGGACAAAGAATTTATTTGACTCGCTGACTTAACTGACTCACGGAGGTAATTTTGGCGTGTTTTTTTTTTTTTTAAATATTTGGCGAAGTGTTTTTGGCGGTATTTGGTTTTCGCGGTGTTTGTTTGGTGTTTGAATACATTTGGTTTATGATGTAGTGTGTGTGTGTGTGTGTGTGTGTGTGTGTGTGTGTGTGTGTGTTCCCCCTCACCCCTTTCCCCTCTCTTCTTTTCTCCCCTCTACTCCCTCACTCCCTCACTCCCCCTCTCCCCCTCACCCCCCCTCCACCAGCCGTTCCTCAGGGTCAAAGTCCTTGAGACAGACTAGGGCGTGAGAGCTAAGCTAGGGATATATTTGGTGTCTGTGTCGAGGAGTTTAGCAACACTAGGGGTGTGGGGGGGGGGGGTCACCTATTGTGTTGTGCTGCCTCTTCCTTCCTTCCTTCCTTCCCTCTTCCTCCCTCTCCTTCCTTCTTGTCATAGTTATCTTCTTCCTCCTCCTCCTCCTCAGCTGGCCACAGTAGCAACTAGTGGGGGCTAGAGGGACATAAGAGACTGATGATGATAAGAGCTTAACGGTGTGTGTGTGTGTTTGTTTGTGTGTTTGGATGTATGTAAAGAGAGAGAGAGAGAGAGAGAGAGAGAGAGAGAGTTATATCTCCTCTCTATCTGTTATCATCAGCTCTCTCTCTGTTTTTTTGGTTGCTCGGGATTCCCCTTGCTTTATCAGTCTTCCTCTCTCTCGCTCGCTCTTTTTACCCTGTCTCCTTCTTTCTTTTCGCTCCGTTGACTCCGGTTTTTATACGTTGTCTGTCTGTCTGTCTGTCTCTCTCTCACTGGTTCACTGTCTCAAAGGCGTCACCTCTAAGCGAAACGACTAATCATGTCGTATTTTTCATCATTTTATTCTTATTTACTACATAGGAAGGAAAATAAAAGCTGGGTTATATATTTTACTTAACGTTTAATCACAACTTTTTTTATTTTATTTTTTTTGTATATCCTGAAGTGAATGTCTAGTTTCGAAACCGCGTCCGGGGTCGTGAATCAGTGTTCGAATCACCTAAGCGAACCCCGGTGTGATGCTTCGTTTAAACCCTTTTTACGAAACTACTTGAAAGATGTAAACAAACTCCCCCTACTTTTTTCCCTTACCCCCCCTCCTTCCATTCCCCTTACCCCCTCCCCCCCTTACTCCCAAAGATAAAATTCTCCTCAATATAAACACCAATTAATTCTCAATCTGGATAGTAAGCTTTGATGTTCTTCTAGAGTTCCATTTGTCGACCATTGCTTCTTCTTCTTCTTCGTCCTTTCCCCTCCTTGCTTTTCATTTTCCTTCTCTTCATCTCTCCACTTCCTCTCTACTCCTCCCTCCCCCCCTTCCTCCTCTCTACTCCCTTTGACTGGGCCGCTCTCATTTCTCACATAAAACACAAGGGGGGGGAGGGGGGAGAGTCGGGTGTCTTCAAAGAGGAATTTTGGAGGTTGAAGCGAGAGTGTCACACCGCCTTTGATCCGCTCCTCAGTTACGGCGCCAATAAATTAGCTTTTGTATACATAGGCTGGTACCGGGGCTTTATGTGTGTCTGTTTGTCTTTATGTCTGTCTCTGTCTGTCAGTCTGTGTGTACTCCAGAATTTGCTGCTCCCATATTGAGGTTATAAGTATTAATGATTCCCGATGCGTTTTTGTTATCATAGAGTTAGTAATGTTAGTGTAATGTATAGACGAAGTAAGAGGCGGGATAATGCGGTGTTCAAAGGTGAAACAAGAATAAACTTTACCGACTCGAGGACCACCACCAAACTCTCCTCCCCCGCCTGGCCACAGTCCTTTGTACCTTCCTGTCAACGTCACTATTACTCAATTTATCTTCAAAGGCTTAGAAACTGGCAGACGTTTTTAGCCCCTCCTCTTGCCCCCCCCCCCCCCCCCCCCCCCCCCCGCCTGCCACTTTAGGCCTGTGATCGTGGTCGAGATTTAATGGCTGGCGGGAAGACTAAGCCACCGCCAGGGGAGTGGGTTGGGACGACGTGGTACGTAGGGGTGGGGTGTGGGGATGGTAATGGAGGGATGTCGGGGGGCGGCGCCTCCCCTTGTACCGCCTCACTTGTTTGTTGACATTGACAAGCGCAGTTACTTGTACAGTCTTGCAAACAAGTTAAGTTATGAATGGATTGGGTAATATCTTAGTCACCTGAAGAATAGCCACCCCAGTTTATTTAACCTGAAGATTATTAACCCTAACGCTATTGGGGGGTCAAGTCAGGTCAGGTCAGGGTAGGTTAGGTTAGGTTAAGTTAGGGATCGGTGGTAGAAGCGGTACCGTTCTTGCCTCGCAAGCGAGATGTCACAGGTTCGATTCCCGGGCCAGTGGAAGTTGTTTGGACATACTTCCTAGCCCCCATTAGTCCCTGTTTACCGAGCAGTAAAGTAGGTACCTGTTGTAAGTCGAAAGTTGCGAATTCGTATTCAGGGAAAGTTGTTGGAGCTTCCAATAACTTGATGACATAAACCACTGACTCTTCAGGCTTCTACGACCTTGACTCATGAGACATAAAGGCAAGCATGAACTTAGCATGCTTCCCTGTTGGGCGCTGTAAACGCTTCTGCGCTTCACCTTACACAGGTTGTAGGGGAATGCCCAATAAAAAGAAAAGAAAAAAAGGGTTAGGTTACCTCACCCCCCTCACCCCCCCTCACCACACGCCCCTCACCACACGCCCCTGGTGTTATATGTAGTGATGATGGATGGTGTTATATGTAGTGATGATGGATGGTGTTATATGTAGTGATGATGGATGTTGTTATATGTAGTGATGCTGGGTGGTGTTATATGTAGTGATGATGGATGGTGTTATATGTAGTGATGATGGATGGTGGTATATGTAGTGATGATGGATGGTGTTATATGTAGTGATGATGGATGGTGTTATATGTAGTGATAATGGATGATGTTATATGTAGTGATGCTGGGTGGTGTTATATGTAGTGATGATGGATGGTGTTATATGTAGTGATGATGGATGGTGGTATATGTAGTGATGATGGATGGTGTTATATGTAGTGATGATGGATGGTGTTATATGTAGTGATGATGGATGGTGTTACATGTAATGATGATGGATGGTGTTATATGTAGTGATGATGGATGGTGTTATATGTAGTGATGATGGATGGTGTTATATGTAGTGATGATGGATGGTGTTACATGTAGTGATGATGGATGGTGTTATATGTAGTGATGATGGATGGTGTTATATGTAGTGATGATGGATGGTGTTATATGTAGTGACGATGGATGGTGTTACATGTAGTGATGATGGATGGTGTTACATGTAGTGATGATGGATGGTGTTATATGTAGTGATGATGGATGGTGTTATATGTAGTGATTATGGATGGTGTTATATATAGTGACGATGGATGATGTTATATGTAGTAATGATTAGACAATAAAATAATAACAGTTTAATGCTAAAAAAATATACTTTGTTGTACCGTTGTAGTGAAAAACATGGTGGAACTTACATACACCGTTAATGAACTATTGATGGAAGAAGAAGTTTTGGGGACTGAACAGTGAGACAATGTGGAGCTTCCCGGAGGGTGGCGTCCTACCGTGGCCTAGCGAATGAGCCGCCCGGAGGGAGGCGATTCTGCTAGTATCTACAGATCGGTGAGTCGTACGTTGATGCCATATCTACATAATGGTCAGTCATACGTTGGTGCAACATCTTGTTTATATTTACGTTGTTTAAAATCCACTGAAAGTTTAATTAGTTGTTTTAGGTTTAAGATAAGATGTGTGGACAACAGTAGTTATCATGTGAGTGTAATGTGTGAGGGTGTGCGTGTGTTAGTGTGGTGGGGGGGGGGGTGTTATCTAACGTGTGCTTGGAGGAAAGATTAATGATTTAGTGAGTTTACGGGTGTATGTGTGTGTGTGGGTATACGTGTTTGTGTGTGTGTGTATGTAGTGGGGTGTGTGTGTGTGTGTGTGTAGAGGGGTGTGTGTGATGGTATAGTGTGTGTGTGTGTGTGTGTAGTGGGGTGTGTGTGTGTGTGTGTGATGGTATACGTGTGTGTGTGTGTGTGTGTATGTAGTGGGGTGTGTGTGTGTGTGTGTGTAGAGGGGTGTGTGTGGGTATACGTGTGTGTGTGTGTGTGTATGTAGTGGGGTGTGTGTGTGTGTGTGTGTGTAGAGGGGTGTGTGTGATGGTATACGTGTTTGTGTGTGTGTGTGTGTGTGTAGAGGGGTGTGTGTGTGGGGGGGGGGGGGTATACCGTATACGTGTGTGTGTGTGTGTGGGTCAGCCTGTACTGCTATATATAGTGATCTTTCATCGCTGTGTTTGTTTACTCAAAGGTTCAAGTTACCCAGTCCGACCCTCTGTGTGTCCGTCTGTCTGAGTGTCCGTGCGTCTGCATGTCTGTCCGTGTGTCTGTATGTCTGTCCTGTGTCTGTATGTCTGTCCTGTGTCTGTATGTGTGTCAGTATGTCTGTTCGTGTGTCTGGCCTTCCGTAGAGCTAAACCGTAGAGTAAAGCAGGACTATTGACACCTGTGGGCTAATTGTATACAACTCTAAGCAAAGGTGACAGGTGTAATAATAAAGACAACAGGTGTATTATAGGGTAGGTGTGTGTGATAGGGGTTACATAGAACATAAGAAAATAAGGAGTCTGCAATAGGCCGGTTGGCCTGTGCATGGCAGCTCCTGTCGAGAGTTACTACCACTCTCTATCATCCATGAATCTATCCAGCCTCCTTTTAAAATTTTCCAGCGTTCCAGCACTTACTACAAAGTTGCTAAGCTTGTTCCACTCGTCCACCACCCTATTTGTGAACCAGTTCCTTCCTATCTCCCTCGTAAACCTAAACTTATCCAACTTAAATCCGTTGCTACGAGTCCTATCCTGCTCGGATATTATAAGAACTTTATCTATATCCCCTTTATTGATTCCTTTCACCCACTAAAATACTTCTATCATATCTCCCCGCACTCTTCGTCTATCTAGAGAATGCAAGTTTAGTTTCTTTAACCTATCCTGATATGGAAGGTTTCTAAGTCCCGGAATCATTTTCGTCATTCTTCGCTGCACAGACTCTGGTGAATTGATACCCATTCTATAATAAGGGCACCAGAACTGAACCGCATAATCGAGGTGCGGCCTGACTAGCGCAAGATATAGTTGCAATAAGACCTCTGCACTCTTATTACTTACACTTCTAGATATAAAACCTAATACTGTTTGCCTTATTTCGGACATTAACGCACTGTTTTCTAGGCCGTAGGTCCGGGCTTACAAGTACCCCGAGGTCTCTTTCAGAAGTCGAGTTCTCTAGGTTGATGTTGTTAAGGCTGTATACATTGACAGTATTTGTTCTTCCAATATTAAGTACGCTGCACTTGCTGGTGTTGAATTTCATTTGCCATTTTTCTGACCACTCCTGCAGTTTATTTAAATCCTCCTGCAGTGCATTTGCATCCTGCCCTGAATTAATCTGCAGCCCTATTTTGGTGTCATCCGCAAACTTGCTTATGTCATTGCTGATCCCAGTATCTAGATCGTTTATGTAGATTATGAACAAGAGTGGGCCTAGTACTGACCCCTGGGGAACCCCACTGGTTACACAGCCCCACTCAGATTTAACACCTTCTACGCTGACCCTCTGCGTTCTATCGGTGAGCCATGATTTTATCCAATTTAAAACTTTCCCCTCGATATCATGAGCCTTAACTTTTCTCAGAAGCCTCTGATGCGGTACTCTGTCAAATGCTTTGCTAAAGTCTAGGTAAATAACATCGTAATTTTCGTCATTATCTACTACCTCGAAGACTTTCCTAAAAAACGTCAGCAGATTTGTTAGACAAGATTTTCCCTTTGTAAACCCATGTTGAGAGTCGTAGATTAATTTGCTTTTCTCTAAATACGATCGGATGCTATCTGCTATAATTGATTCAAGAAATTTCCCCACTGCTGACGTCATACTGATCGGCCGGTAACTTGACGCTGATGCTCTGTCTCCCTTTGTGAATATGGGTACTACATTTGCCTGTTTCCACAAGTCTGGCACAACTCCCGTGTCTAATGATTTTGTAAACAAATTTACGAGGGGTCCGCTAATCTGTTCCCTACACTCTTTCAAGACTCGAGGGAAAATTTCATCCGGCCCTGGGTTAGTACAGGTGAATGGTGTTTGGGGGGGGGGGGGGGGGCATGTGTTTAGGGGGAGTCTTAAATTTATTTGTGTTATGTGAGAAGATGGTGTGTGTATGGTCCTCTCTCTCTCTCTCTCTCTCTCTCTCTCTCTCTCTCTCTCTCTCTCTCTCTCTCTCTCTCTCTCTCTCTCTCCTTATTCTTCTTCTCCTCCTCCTTCACAAACAGGGAAGGGGAAGGTTCGTGTAACTGACATCTACGTAGACAGCTGGGCTCCGTATTGCCGCCACATCGTTCCCAGTTGCCACCACCCACACGCTTACCCCAGCCCACATCATATACCCACTCATTCACCACCACTTATCACCTACCCACCCACACCCACCCACCCACACCCATATAAACCCATTAACAACAAAACCCACTATCCACACACCTGATACCTACCACCCACACCTCATATCAACCGCTCACACAGCCGAGATAACGCCCACCCACCCACTACCGCTCACAACGCCCTGTCAGCTGGGGGTTTATGTCCTTGAAAGCGGATTAAGAGCAAAAATCTGGGAAAATCTCTCAAATCTGGTAAATTATTAAATTGAGAAGAGTGAAATTGTCAAAATCTGGAAAGTTCTTAAAATAATGTGTGGAAAACTACTGAAATCTGGGAAATTATAAAACAAAACAAAAAAATCTGGAAAACTGCTACAATCTGGGGAATTATTGAGTCAAAACACACGAAAGGGCTAGTGCGGAAATCCTGCTGACTCACCATGACTCAGCACTCTGCCCACCACGAGGACGATTTAGGTACCTGAAGCGAAAAGTGATAGGCTGACTCGGGGGGGGGGGGGGTGAGGGTGAATCAATTAGTATACCTAGACAGTGGAGAGGTAAGGTGAGGGGGGAGGGGGGTGTATAGCCCTCAGATCACTGCCTATAGTCGCTGTCAACCGTAGACAAGTTAAACAATAGTAGTAGATGAACACCTCAAGCTGCCAAAAATACTGTCAAGACTTTATCTACAACACGTATGGTTCTCAAGTCACTTCTTATTCTGGTAGGGTAACGTTGGGGGGGGGGGGGTACTGATCGTCGTGTTGTTATTGTTTATGTTCCAGAGTATACAGTAGCCTCTCTTGACCGACTCTCGAACACATCTACCACAAGTTATCGTTTCGTCATCTCTCTCTCTCTCTCTCTCTCTCTCTCTCTCTCTCTCTCTCTCTCTCTCTCTCTCTCACCTTGAATTGAAACAATTGAATTTAAACAGTTTATTTAGCGTTAAAAACACAGATACAGAGTGGATAATAATAACAATATTAACATGGCTGAGCCAGTTGAGAACCTGCGCTGCACCTGATATATACTATACATTTATCTCAAGGAAGTATTATGTAACATTTAGTATCATCTGGAATAGTACAATAGCATGGTGGTAATAAGTACATGAGAACACAAGAAAATAAGGAGTCTGCAATAGGCCGGTTGGCCTGTGCATGGCAGCTCCTGTCGAGAGTTACTACCGCTCTCTATCATCCATGAATCTATCTAGCCTCCTTTTGAAACTTTCCAGCGTTCCAGCACTTACTACAAAGTTGCTAAGCTTGTTCCACTCGTCTACCACCCTATTTGTGAACCAGTTCCTTCCTATCTCCCTTCTAAACCTAAACTTATCCAACTTAAATCCGTTGCTCCGAGTCCTATCTTGCTCGGATATTATAAGAACTTTATCTATATCCCCTTTATTGATTCCTTTCACCCACTTAAATACTTCTATCATATCTCCCCGCACTCTTCGTCTTTCTAGGGAATGCAAGTTTAGTTTCTTTAACCTATCCTGATATGGAAGGTTTCTAAGTCCCGGAATCATTTTCGTCATTCTTCGCTGCACAGACTCTAGTGAATTGATATCCATTCTATAATAAGGGCACCAGAACTGAACCGCATAATCGAGGTGCGACCTGACTAGCGCAAGATATAGTTGCAATAAGACCTCTGCACTCTTATTACTTGCACTTCTAGAAATAAAACCCAATACTCTGTTTGCCTTATTTCGAACATTAACGCACTGTTTTCTAGGCCGTAGGTCCGGGCTTACAAGTACCCCTAGGTCTCTTTCACAAGTCGACTTCTCTAGGTTGATGTTGTTAAGGCTGTATACATTGACAGTATTTGTTCTTCCAATGTTAAGTACGCTGCACTTGCTGGTGTTAAATTTCATTTGCCATTTTTAAGACCACTCCTGCAGTTTATTTAGTTCCTCCTGTAATGCATTTACATCCTGTCCTGAATTAATCTCCCGCCCTATTTTGGTGTCATCCGCAAACTTGCTTATGTCACTGCTCATCCCAGTATCTAGATCGTTTATGTAGATTATGAACAAGAGTGGGCCTAGTACTGACCCCTGGAGAACCCCACTGGTTACACGGCCCCACTCAGATTTAACACCATCTACGCTAACCCTCTGCATTCTATCGGTGAGCCATGATTTTATCCAATTTAAAACTTTCCCCTCGATACCATGGGCCTTAAATTTTCTCAGACGCCTCTGATGTGGTACTCTCTCAAATGCTTTGCTAAAGTCTATGTAAATAACATCGTAATTTTCGTCATTATCTACTACCTCGAAGACTTTCCTAAAAAACGTCATCAGATTTGTTAGACAAGATTTTCCCTTTGTAAACCCATGTTGAGAGTCAGATTAATTTGCTTTCCTCTAAATGCGATCGGATGCTATCTGCTATAATTGATTCAAGAAATTTCCCCACTACTTATTATTTATTATTTATATTTTTTATTTATTTATTTATTTTGTTATTATTATTTTGTTTATTTATTTATTTATACATACACATACACATACATATACATATATACACACATATATATACATATACATATACATATACATATACACATACATACATACACATACACATATACATATAAATTAGAGTGGAATTTAAAAACATAAGTATTATGGGGGAGCAGTACAGCCTGGGTTGTACAGTAATAAGGTTGAACAAGAGGACAGAGCTGTCAGGAATATGTCTAGCTGGGAATTATGTTTATTGCAATGGTAATTACTTATTTATTTACGATAATTTCCGATAAAACGGTTTTGATGATACAATAAAAGCAGGTACTGTAAATATAGTAAGTGTTACAAGAAATATTAATACTTAGACAATAGATATTTTTTTAGAGATGATTTAAAGGAAGGGAGCGTAGTCTTTGCTCGGATGGGTGGGGGTAAGTTGTTCCACACCTTCACACCGTGATATTTTATGGAGGTCTGGGACTGAAAGGAGCGCATGGGGAGTGGTCTTAGTAGCTCTGGGTGCCTTAAGTTGTATCTCTGATTATTCCGGAACTGGAAGTAATTATTGTCAAACAAGTGATTGATAGATTTGTAAACAAGGAGGGCACAGCAGTAAGTGTTAATATCCTCGAATTTAAAAATTATCAAAATAGCAAATTTTTCGTTTGTGTGATCTGTTTTTTCAAGTATGTCATTGTCCGTACAACTCTTTTGTGCAGTAAGCAGAGATTGTGTTTTTGAAGAGCCAGAGGCCCCCCATAGTGTGTGACAAGTGTATCAGGTATTGGTAAACAAGATCATGATAGATTTCTTTCATTGCTGTGAGAGTGAGTGACTGTCGAGTGTGATACATGATACTGCATCGTTTATTGATTTTACTGTAAATGGCTTGTATGTGGTTTCTCCAGTTAAGTTTCTCATCAACAATAACTCCGAGGAATTTAGTATTTTGTTCGCGTTTGAGGACTATATTACCAAGGTACAGGGGGTTCAAGTCTGGAGGTAAGTTTTTTCTTCTGTGAAAGATCGTATAGTGGGTTTTCTCAAGGTTTAAGGTCAGTTTATTACGTATTACCCAGGTCCCGACTTTAGTTAATTCAGTGTTTATTGTTCTCATCAAGGAATGGAAGTCTGAGTTGCTGGCATAGAGATTACTATCGTCTGCAAATAAGTTGTATTTTATGAGTGAGCTGGCGTGGACTATGTCGTTTATGTGCAACAAAAACAGTACTGGACCGAGAATTGAACCTTGGGGGACTCCATACAAGATTGGCGAGGAGTCAGATTGGTGGTTATTATAACAGACATACTGCATCCTGTTGGACAGATATGAGGTAAACCAATTGTGGGACAGGCCCCTAACGCCGGAATGTTCAAGCTTTGAGAGGAGGATAGTATGGTCGACAGTATCGAAGGCTTTAGAGAGGTCCAAGAATATACCGACTGTGAACTGACTATCATCAAAGGAATTTAAGATGTCATTAGTAAAGGATAGCAGAGCACTCTCAGTTGACCTTCTAGCTCTAAATCCAAACTGGGAGTCTGTAAAGATGTTATTGGCATTGCAGAAGGAATTTAATCTATTACATGCTAGCTTCTCCAGTATCTTACTCAAGGCTGGGAGGACTGATATGGGGCGGTAGTTCTTGAAGAGACCTTTGTCCCCAGATTTTTTATATGCCGGGTGGACTTTAGCAATTTTCAGTTTATCAGGAAAGACACCACTAGTGAAGGAGGAGTTACAAATGTGTAGGAGAACAGGTAGTAATAAGTGGGCTACTTTATTAATATGCTCATTGGTATATTGTCTTCGCCTGCTGCTGCATCTTTGGACATTTTTATGATGGCCAGTAATTCATCTGCTGTGACAGGGGATAAGAATAGTTCATTTTGCTGTCTGTTTTGCAGGTAGGCTCTAAATTCCTCATGGTGATCAGGGATGCTCTCTGCAAGATTTTTGCCAACGTTCATAAAATATTCATTGAAGTGGTTGGCAATGAGGGAGGTTTCCGTTATAACTGAATAATTTATCATAAAAGCTGAGTGGGGGGGCCGAAGGCTGAGTGTTCCTGTTCTGAATAGAATTTATGATGCTGACTGGAGCTTATTTGTATAATAGTTACTTCTGGCATTTCTAACTGCTTGAGTTACTCTATTTCTGATACTTCGGTTAGCATCACCGAAAGATATCGGTCTTTTTGCAAATTTCCTTTGGAGTTTGTGTTTTTCCTTTATCATTATCTTAATTTCGCTTGTGATATAAGGCTTGGAAATGGATACAGTTTTCACTGACTTAGTTTGAGCAGGAAGCATTTATCAAAGCAAACATTGAAGATGCAAGAGAAGTTACTGCTGTTCACGTTAGGGTTGTCGGAGGCATAGACAAGATCCCAGTTAGCATTCATTAGGTTGTTTTCAAAAAGGAGCATGTTGTCGGGGCAGTAGTCTCTGTATTGTACTGAGACTCTACTAGACCTTTCAGGTCTTGTGGCTGTTTTATACATGGCAAAAACTGGGAAGTGATCTGAGATATTGTTATAAATAATTCCACTTGCTAGGTTGTTAGGAGTGTTGTTAGTCCAGATATGATCTATCACAGTGGCAGAGGTGGCAGTTACTCTAGTGGGTTTGGTTATAGTGTTGAAGAGTTTAGAATGACAGGTAGCAAGAAGGTCAAATACTGAGGTGTCGGTTTCTGATTGTAATAGATCAAGGTTGAAATCTCCTGTGATGTAGCAGTCTTTCCTCTCTGAACTTAAGATAGAGATGAGCTTCAAAAATTTATAAAGAAAATTCCTTACATTAGTGTGGGGTCTTCTGTAGATTATCCCTACTAGGATATTTCGTGTGTCTTTACGTAATTCAGTGAAAACACTCTCCATGTACTCCTCCTGAACCTTTAAATCATCTCTTACAGAAGTGTTATACTTGATATCAACATATAGGGCGACACCACCACTGTGTCGTGACGTGTTGATGCAGTGTCTATTATAATTAGGAATTTTATACAAATGGTCAATATCGTTAGTGAGTTTGGTCTCAAAGAACCCAAGAACATGAAATTTATGGGCAATAGAAGATAAACACTGATCTAAAAAGGTATCTAGATGAAGGGGAATACTGCTGATGTTATGGCTAATCAAGGAGAAGGAATGAGGTAGTAGGAGACCTGTACAACTGATGATTACAGGTACAGTCGTGTGACCGTATTATGACCACGTCCTCATCTTCCTCCCCCCTCCCCCCCCCCTCGTCCTCCACCACCTCCTCCTCGAGCATCCCTCACCCGTCAGCCATCAAGTCCCTGGGTATTGATCATCGATGTCTACCGCTGCTGTCCACCATGGTACTCTTTCCTCCCCGTCACACCGTCTACACCCACATTCCTCCCTCTTCCATATTTCTCCTCCTCTTCCATCTCCCTCATTGATGTCACTCTAAAGTGGTCATTCCACGTCTTCAAAGGTGGCGTGATGCTATTTTGGTGCCCTGTGTGTGTGTGTGTGTGTGTGTGTGTGTGTGTGTGTGTGGTAGTACTAGTGGTGGAGGTGGTGGTGGTAGTAGTATTAATAATAGTAATAACAATAAAAATAATAACAAATAATGATAATAATGCCAACAATAGTGATGACAATAATAATA